>CAHIKZ030002004.1:0-25000 GCA_903632075.3 Acanthosepion pharaonis | reverse complement strand
CTCTTGCAGATGATGACACAAGAGTCCAAGTATTTAGGCTTTGTCTCATCATATCCATGATATGTAGAATAGAAACAGGTCTGGCGATCCTATCGACTAGAGTAACATTCAAACATCTTCTGGAACATGTGATATATCGTCTGGTAATAATCTTGTTGGAATAGCAGGTTCGCATTTCAGTTACAGTTACTCAGCTTTTCGAGGGCTCCTCTTTGCGACTACTCGGCCTCACATTGACTGCTGACCTGAGATGGAACAAATACATTGAGTCAATAGCTTCGTCCACCGCAAGGAAAGTTGACTCTCTGTGCCGCGCCAGGAATTTTTTTCTCACCGGGATCGGTCCTTCACATCTAAAAATCAATCATTCGCCCTTGCATGGAGTATTGCTGCCATATATGATGTGGTGCCCCTTATGTTTGTCTCAAGGTTCTTGATAAGATCCAGAGACAGACATGCAACGTAAATGGCCCTGGTCTGGCATCTCGTCTGCAATCGCTCTCTCACAGACGTGTCGTCGCCTCCCTCTGTCTTTTTTTACAAATATTTTCACGGTAACTGCTCCAAGGATCTGCCTTCGCTGGTTCCCAGACGGCATGAATTTAAGCGTTCTACTAGGATGGCATCTCGCTCACACCCTTTCACTGTCGAAACTGTTAAATCTAGCCGTCTCTTCTATTCCAATAGCTTCATGTCTCGCACCTCTCACTTGTGGAACTCCTTTCTCTTTTCCTGTTTCCCTGATAGCTATAATCTCCAACTATTCAAATGTAATGTTAATCGACGTCTCCAGATGCCCTGATCTATCCCCTATCCTTCTCTTCATCCTTTCCTCTATCACTCCTATTTGCTCTCGCTCCAACTCTCTGTACACCCTTGCGTCCTAGTGGTTTCCCGCCTTGCTTGGGGTGAAACTATTTAAAAAAAATGAGTAGGCTGGTAATCATGACTCTCCACAACTTCCTGTCATTTCTAGCACTTAATAAATTGTGTCTTTTTGTTACCTCTCTTAAATTTTCTTTTGTCATCGATTTAACAATTAGTTTCAGAAATGACCACAGGTCAGAATGAGAATTACTGTGTTAAAATGTCTGCTACTTTAACGCCATGGTAAGTAGTCTCGTCCTGAGCATGTCGATAAGCTCCACCTGGCAGCAAGGTCTCTGATCGGGAGGATTAAGGAACCTGAAAAGACCACTTAATTGCTGTTGTTTCCAGAACCATTCTGACCTATGGTGGATGCACCTGTTAGGGGGCCCCAACTATGGGAAAATAGTTAACCCCCAAACTGGGGTCAAAAACACTATGAAAGTATAAAAATAGATTTTTATAGTAAAATACTAGTAATATATTTAACAAAAATGTATAAATACATATTGTATTCATACAATGCATACTAAAAATCTTGTCGGCATTAAATAACCTATTGAGGTTGATATACCAAAATGAACCAAACCAAACCAAACCAAACCAAACCAAACTACAAATTGTCCCCTTGTCAGCTGAGCTTAATTGGAGTTAGTTTGTCTTTTCATGTTTAATTTTGTAGTGGCAGATAAACAAAGCACTTAATAAAATCGGCTTTTCTAATCAGAAAATAATCAAAGTAACACGCATTATACAGCCTTTTTAAACCACAAGAACATTGTAATAACTCATATTTTAATTTAAAGAAAACATATTTCAACAACTTCAGAGACAAAAGGAAATTTATATTGTTAAAGAATAGTTTAAAAGAATATTATTATTAGAGAAATTTATCGCTGCTCCGACTTCCTGATGTTGGCCTCTGAGGTTAGATTCAAGACAAAACAAAGGAAGTCGATCTAGATTGGCTGAGCCAGCGTTAGAACGATAAACAGAAAAAAGTTTTTCAGTGAGTCGAGTCTAAATCGTCAAAAATATAAACGTATTTCCTTGGTATCTGCTCTCCATTGGCATGAGAAGCCACTGGATATTTCGAAATGTACAGGTTGACGTGGTTAATAAAATAGTTTCAAATTATCTTTGTTGATGTCTTTCGTATCTCAACCAAATCGTCAAGAGAAGAGAAAGAGTATAAAACATTTTATTAATTGCTGCAGTGAATTGATAGATTGCGGTTTTCCTTTTGTTTAGTATAGTCTTGTAGAGCCGCCATTAATTTCTAGAAGCGAACTTGCTAAATGCTATACGCTTTTTCATTGTACCAGCAAACAGTAACGTCGCTTCTTTTAGGACACATCTACACACGTTACGTGCTGAAACAAAGAGACTAATGTTACAATCAGCCGGAAGAAATGATCCATATGTGCTATCGCAACTGAGAATACAAAGTAGACCCAAGGAGATAAACGCGATTTAACTTGATATTTCCTGCAATGAAAATATCATTGCCAGCTTTTACGCAGAAGATGACCACAGAAGCGCATTGCTGAACAGAATGACTAAAAACATCATTCCAGGGACATCAAGAAAAAAATTACGGAACAAGCCTCAATCCACTCATTGATATCAGAAAGATATTCTGTTTTTAGGAAGTCCGTAGCTGATGTGGGAGATGAAAGACAAATTTACAGACGCTACCGCATGATCAGAGATACCAAGAGGGCAGAGCTGCCTAGTTAAGCATGTTTTGGGGATAGAGGTAAAAAAGGAGATATAAAAGATAAACTTGCCCATCAGGGTTACTGGAGGAACACGTAGGGAAGTCAAACACTTGATTGAGAGATTGAGTGACTATGAAGTTAAGGATTTAGATGCCAACGACATAAGGGCCAGTGTGTTTAAGCCACCTGGCATAGTGGGCAGTAAAGTCACCGGACACAAATATATATGCAAACGGGTTGGGAAATGTCCTTATCTACATTATCAGAAATAATATCTTGCAGGCAACAGTCTTGAGGAGGAGAGAGGCACTAGGGTTAGAAAAAATAGCTTAAGTACAGAAACACGGAGACACATTTCAGAATGTTCTGAAGATTCAAGAGAGAGATCACAGAGAGAAATGTTCGTGGACATAAACTCCCAGGACATGCATGTGGATATTAAAGTCCTTGCTCAAGAGAGGAAGGTAGCCATAAATCGTGAATCTATAAGGAAGTGTTTGAAGAGTTACGATTATTTTCGCAGGGTCTCTGGAGACTTTTCGAAGAGGAACGATTCCACACTCCAGATGTTGGTACGGATACCAAAAATGTCGGAGAAAGAAAGGTTGGGGTGTTTTTATTGATCTGGTTTAGGTATATACACTGCGTGGCAAATTATTATAGAGATAACTTCTTTTCAAATATTTAAAAAACCGTCCAATCAATTCACACAAAATTTTCACACACTCTTGGCAACCCTGACCTGCGCAATCACTAAAATTTTCGTACTGATCTGCGCAATATAAACAAACATTATTTGTTATTAGCACGGTGATTTGACCGTGCCAAATTATTAGAAAAGTGTAAGAATTTAGTGAAATGACGGGACGTAAAAGCAGTTTAAGTGATGCTGAAAAGAAACCTACACCTCAGAACTCTCAAAAGGTACATCTACCCTAGAAATTTCTAAAATGATAGGGGGTGTCATCAAACAGTGAAAAAGTTCACCACCGAACCTATACAAGTACGCAAAAGGGCAAATAAAGGGTTATTTCACGTCGTCTCATGTCACGACTTAAACGAGAGGCTAGGAAGAACCCTGAACTTACTAGCCAAGGGCTTTTCCGTGGCACTGGGGATCCTACTGTGTCTAAAAGTACTCGGTGTCGGTATCTGAGGGAAATAGCAACAACAGTCAAACCTGTATCGACGGTTTTTGAAATATTAGAAAAATGTTATCTCGATAATAATTTGGCACGAAGTGTATATCTGGTGGTTTATAGTCCTGGTGTATTATTTTGGTAAAGAAAGACCTATGTTAGCAGTAGCTATCTGTCGTCTAATGAAACATCTACTGGAAGGTTACTGACGCAAATATCAATATACTCTTACCGCGGTTTAGTTTTACTTCAAAATAAAGCATATACATTTACTATTTCCATAATTATTGTGAGACCGGAACTACCTACACAATAGAATCTTCCAGGTCTATATTAAGTATGCTACACAACACTCTAGTGAGAGTGACAGAGAGTGACAGTGAGAGTCTAGTACGACTAGACACTTACACTATCTCTGTAACCTGTTGTTAATATATCTTTCTTACATCTAATCCATGCTCCGTGTTTCCCTTCTGTGGTCCCAACTTTGGCCCCACATCAATAATACACTACCTAAATTTATCTATTAGTAAAAAACAAAATTTATTTTTCATCGAAATGTTATTGGTGTACATCGAAATAAATTCAGAGTAAAATGATTGAGGGTTGAAAATATGGTTAAGAACAGCTGATTTAGATTGTCAGGATAAATTCATAGTTTGGAAACGATAAGAAAGGAAAGGTCGTTGAATAAGATTCGAAAAACGAAGGCCCAAGGGCAATGTCCCGAACAATGCCAGAACAATGGTGATATTATCTAGAAACGTGTCTGCTTAACACGGTCTTCATAACAAGATTAGTTAAAAACGTTTGGATAAAGCTAAATATTCGTTCACAAATAGCGTAACACTTGAACTGGTAGATAAGGCAAGCATGCTAAACTCTGTCAAATGCTTTCAAGATTCCTAATTCCACAATTCCAGCCGTTCTTATCAAAAACCAGATGTACAAATTCTTTCAAACAAAATGTTTTGAAGGAAGCCCCCGGCCTGCCTACAGTACTTTAAATCGCTATAAGAAATAATGAACGTAAAAAATCCGTTTTTCTGAAAAAAAAAAAAAAAAAAATTAAAGAAATATTCTATAAATTCTATAGATACTGTCGAACATTAGCAGTAGCAGATCAATCAATTAATTTTGAATATTTTCTTATGGGAAAATGGCGGATATTTGCAAGAGATGAGAAGACCTATATTTTGATACTGGACTGACGGCTAGTGAGTGAAGGAAAACTAATTGTTTTGTTGTTTTTTGTTTAGCGACATACAAACCTCGAATCTAAGGAAAACATTACATAAACAGCACTGGCTGCTCGGTCAATCACTGTCGAGTATTTCCATATAAGGAAGCAGCAACCATTTACAATACTGTTGAAACGAAAGACACTTTGTTGAACGCTTGAATTCACGAGAATTTTTTGTCATCCATATTGTTCTATTTTTAACCAAATTCTCATTTCTACGAAAACTCCTTTGTAAAAAAAAGAAAAAAACAGGAAGAAGAACACTTTTGATAATCCATAGTATTTATCGATAAAATTTTGGATATTCTTGGAAATAAATTTCGCTATTTCGATGAAGGAGCATGTTAAGATTCAATCTCTAAGATTACGACGTTATTTTCTATCGAGGTCAAGATAGGCTCACCTACAATTTGACATACATTCCTTGTGCATAAATACGCAATAGTTTCTGTGTTGACATTCTGAAATTCCAACAATTATTCTCTGTGGCATTCTTGTTCTCACTGCGCTTCCTCTTTTCCGTTCCGTTTTTGGAAATTATGTAAAGCTGAATCCCAAGGCATTTCAAATGTCATTGCAAAGATGCACTCTTCAATGGAAAACTTAAAAACAAATAGTAAAAATAGTATTATGAAGTGATTTGAAGAATTATCACATGATGCTTGAAAGACGGTGAAATAGCCGGTGCCTATTGGGAGACTTTGACGAGCGGAGCACAAATTGTCAAAATTTGTATTTTTCGCTCGGAATAATTTGCATTAAAAGTAATTTTGTTTATTTTTCCTTTTAAAAGATAGTCCGGGCAATAATGGATGCTTGTTTAGTAAAAATTTAGAATGACCTTTAAGTAAGGAATATTTATGTAGGCGTACTGTCAGATGCTATTTAGAGAGAAGATGAACCCTGCCGCCTCAAACCACTGACTTAAGAAATACAATGAAAAGCACATAATGAAATACCGACGACCTACATAGCAATGGAATAATGTAACTATCATATATATATATATATATATATATATATATATATATATATATATATATATATATATAGTTTATGAAAAAACTAGGTAATCCATATGGGTAGACCTAAGGAGGATAAAATCCAGAGAGCTCAATGTAAATTTAGAGCAAATAATTTAAATAAAACAGACCACTTTTTAAGGTTCCATGTAATTTCACCACAGCCCTTTTAAAAGGACTGCGGATCATCAGATTTACTTCCAAACACAAAAAAGAAATAATTTATTATATGGAACAAAAAAAAATGAAATAATTTATTACATGGAACCTTAAAGTTGTCTGTTTTCATTTAATATATATATATATATATATATATATATATATATATATATATATATATATATATAATATAAATTAATTGATTTTAAATATGTTTTTTTCGCTACACAGTTCTAACCATGTTTCAAAAAATGGAAGCTAAAAAGCCACGAATTTAATTTTGTGATTAAATTCAAGACTTTAGTTCCATTTCATCCTCAAGCGAATTTTTGGAGTAACTTTTAAAATTACTGGGTTTTAAATACACAGCTAAAAAACAAAATTCATATTTCCAAGGCTACAGATGAATCTATTTTTTCGAGACAGGGGTGGCTGGTTTTAATAATATGTCTATAATTTAATGTACCAGTTATTGCTACGTTTGGGTCGTGGGAAGGATGTATTTTTTTCATGAAATCTAACTTCCGTTAAAAGCCTGTCGTCTAGATTTTTTTAAAATTATATTGTTAACGGCTAAAATTCTAAGCCATTTTTTTTTCTTTCCTTCGTATATTTAAAAATTTTTATTTTGGCGGGGGCTGTATTTTGTTATTTTGTTCATTCTTTTATATATATATATATATATATATATATATATATATATATATATATATATATATATATATATATATATATATATATATATATATATATATATATATATAATGGTAGAATATAGATGACCTACATCACTTTTAGGTGGTAATTAGTGTTGGAGCTATCTATATTATATCATTAAAGCCTTCTATATGTAAACAGAAAGAACTTTGTATTAGGCCTCCAACTAATTAACATCTTACTCCTCCCCAATGCACTTTGTCCATTTTCTTTTTTCTAATAATTTACTTTATTAACCTCGTTTTAGCTCTGTTGACCGAGGTTCGAAACCGGATAGCACGCACGTTTTTCATTTTCACTTTTTATTATCATCATGTGTGGTAATAATGAAATTAATTTTTGTCTGTCATGGAAGTGATAAAGTTTTGTACGACTAAATATATCTTTAAATATACATACATTCATATATATATATATATATATATATATATATATATATATATATATATATAGCTGCCCACCCATATTCGAGGATACTCGTCTAATAAGGCAGCTCAGGCGCACTTGTGTTTATACTGCAACTACGCTGGGAAAGAGCTTGTTATCAAGCGTGATGAACAATTTGAACAAAGCCGGCACGCTCAAACCCTCGGCCACGACGACTTGTAGCTTCGTGCTAGCACAGCTATCGCCGGACGCTAAGGGTTCCGTCTACCCAATTTCACTCACAGGGCTTGGGTCAACCCCTGGTATGTTTTTCAGGCACTTTCCGAATATGTCCCACGCTTCCGGATATTATCGGACTGGAGGAGACCGATAATATCAGGAAGTCTCCTTCCCAAAAATCGACCACGGTCAGATTCGAACCCGTTCAGAATGCGAACATTTTAAACACTCGGTCACGTGAGCATACATACATATATATATATATATATATATATATATATATATATATATATATATATATATATATGTCACGTGAGCATATATATATATATATATATATATATATATATATATGTGTGTGCGTGTGTGTGCGTGCGTGCGTGCGTGTCAAACAGATAACAAGTCAAATGCAAATTAGAAAAATGCAGTCTAATATTTGAGACTTTAAAATGAACAAGTCACTCCTTGCCTCATTTAACAACAGATTGATGTCATTTTTCAGATCAGTTATCCATTTAATCTTATCGGACCGAGCAACCATATTATTTAGTCAGGAATAATTATTCCGTTATCAGCATAGATACCGGGTTGAGACATAATGACTTCAGGACGGTCATTTCTGAAAAGAAAAACAACGTAATTCCATAGTAATAGTCACTTGGAGGGCATCCATAGACCTAAGTTGTTTACGAACAAAATATCTAGAAGTGATACTATTTAATATTTACAACTAAGAACAGGAAGAGAAGAGCGCGTTTGACATCTACACCTACATTTTTGAAGACCACTGTTGACTTGGATGTAACAAGCAGGAAGAGGATTCCATAAACGAGAGAAGTGCGTGAGAAGAAACTGTTCGAATAGAACTTACGGTTACGTCTTGCCATTTCCACACTAAAATGATGTGATTTTGCAACCAATCTAGTAATGCGTTTAAATTCATAAAGTCTACGTACCGTAAAGGAGTTTCCTCAGAACACTTAACATGCACATATTTACACCAAATTCACAGCGAACGTACGTTACGTCTATGGGGAGGTGACTTGCACCGAGATACAAAGTCAGGTTCTATAATATTACAGATTATGGAGATATAGAAATTCGAAAGTAATGGTAATTGCGCCATCTGTCGTAAGCAGAGATAGATATATTTTATTTTTCTTGATTTGTTCAAATTTATATTCATGGTGTAAACCTCGTATTATTCATAATATCAGTATTATGTTATATGATGTTAAGAAAAGCTTGCTGGCGAGACTTTTGCTTGTATAACCCATAGAAACTAAATAAGACTGGAATGATTATCTGGGACCTTCAGCACCAAATGTGGATTTTATCTGAGCCATTGTTGCTTGTCTGCGACTAGGATTAACACAAACCTTACGTTAATACTAAAGACCGTCATGGAAATGTACTTAGCCAAAGTCGGCATCAGCAGTATGTCCGTTACACAGTTGATCCCATAGATGTCTAAAACGACAGCACAATTTCAGAAATGGAATAAATAATCCATCAGGCATTTATGTTGGTCACACCCCAAACTCGCTTTCACGACGCTTGACACTACATTGGAATGAAAACTCTAAAATTTTTAGGCATTGAAAAAAATACTTGTCGAAAACACAATTATACTTCGACCTGAAAACAATAGACAAAAAATAAAAATCCTTGAAGCATTATACATCAAATAGTTGAAACCCAATCTAAACAAAATCAATTATGGCATCTCTACAAATATTCTTAAATGTCTATAATTGGTAACAGAAGCCATTGGTTTATACCAACGGCTTCCCATACTTCTACAATTCACTCTCGTGTGGTCATATGTGACGTCATGAGATGCGGTGCAATTTTCACTTCTAGCGTCTTATATGCAGGTGTTTATCGTTTCTTAGAAATCATCTATGTAAACAATGACAGACTAACATCACTGTCTTGTCTGTATATTGCTTAATATGTTGTAATAGACATCTTTGATGATGGCTTATGTAAGCCGAAAGCTTAGATTTTATTAAAAAATATGGATCAATATTGTGAATTTCTTTCTTCGTTCAATGATAATGTTATTAAACTTATCAGACGTTACGAATAAAATTTACATAAAATAAATAAACAACGCTTGTCTATATCATTTAATGAAACGTGTATGAATGAAAAGATGCTGCCTAAATACACGCAATATATATATATATATATATATATATATATATATATACGTTCTTTATATAGATCCAATTTATTTAAGTAACTGCTATGTTTTTATTTCAACAGTATCACTTACATTTATCGGTCTGGATGTTCGAGAAATTTCGGAGAAAATATGCGTTCTTCGACAGGAATCGAACCGATATTCTTATACTGAAAATGTCATTTAATGTGCTATAACATTCAGCCACAGGGAAGCCTCCAGTTATCAGTGCCGGAATTAATGTTTATAAAAACGCAATCTTCGACGATTTTTCTTGATCGAGGATATCTGCTCAGGAAACGTACTTTAACGTAAACAGTGACAACATATAATGTAATGGATTAAGCCTGAAAATTTATACATTATTTTTATGGACACATTTAAATAAATGCTCTGTTTTTAATTAAACTTAATTATATTTAGAAGCTCGATATCTAATGAAAACAACGTATAAACATGGCGGTTTTCGTATACAGGAAAATAGTCTCGAATCTTTTTCAGAGAACCGAGATTTTCTTCGTATTTACATCGAATGTATGCGTGTGTGTTTGTGTGCTCATGTGTGTGATTGCGTGTGTGCGTGCGTGCGTGTATGTTTGTGTGTGTTTGCATGCGTGCTACAGAAAATGACAGAATGCCCAAGACAGAAAAGTAAAATGGAAAGCAAATTAAGGTAAATATTTCTTTTATTTATTGGTAGATTTAATTTCTATTGGACGCGGGAGACGCTGGTTCGATATTCTCAAAATTCCAGGAGCTTTGTTTAGCACTGCGTAGAAGACTCATACGCAGATTGATACATTGATTGATAGCGAACATTCAAGCGAGAAGATAAGAAGAAAAAAAATCTCTAACACACTAAGAGTGAAATCATGTCGACCATTTTGAATAGAAGTAATGTTTTCGGAAAGATAAGAATTCCCTCTCGGCTTCAGCGAAATTTTATTCGGTAGAACATATGTTAGATGGTTTGGATCAATTGAGAGCAAGAAATCCTCTTAAAACAGACGAGAAAAGCAAGGTGACGGACATATTGGCGCGAGAAGATGCACGAGATATCACGAGACCCTTGCTATTTTGGTCAAAACTGATAGGCAGCTGTGAGCAGGTTTTTCTTGTCTATCACTGCTTTTCTCTCTTTCTATCTCTTTCAGGCACACACACACATACACACACACACATACACAAAAAAATCACAAGCAGGAACGCGCAAAAAACACATATACACACACACACATATATATTTATTTACATTGGTTATTTGAACTGGTTTGTGAACGGAGGACTTATTTTCCTGAACGTAATTATCGATGGATAGAGGGAAATTTATATATATATATATATATATATATATATATATATATAGAGAGAGAGAGAGAGAGAGAGAAGGATTGATTGACGAATATACTTAGATAGATAGATAGATAGATAGATAGATAGATAGATAGATAGATAATTTTTACATATCGGTCAAATAATAATTCCATTTTCTTCTTAACCTCTCTCAATTTTTCTCTCCACGTTTCTTTATCGGAATAAGGAATATCATACGATTGCCACACACACACACACACATACATACACACACACACACACACACAAAGATGCATATATATATATATATATATATATATATATATATATATATATATGCATGTGTCAATAAAAACTACTGTCAAGGTACTGCGGTTAAGCTTTTTATTTAATTTTTCTGGTGTTCGCACAAGAGCTTTCTTTTTTGGACACAGAATGTGTAGAAACTTTTGATTGTTCCTGATCAAACCGAACTCATAAATAATTACATCGGTCACACAACTACATGCCTTAGACGCCTTACTTTACACCTATCCGACCAGAGCTCCATTAGAACCCATTTAAACACACACACACATATACACCTACCATTCGAAATATACAAGTAGAAAACACAAACATAATAACCTCATCCACTTGTCAAAAAAGATAAAAAATAATGGAAGCCCTAATAATAAAAAAGAAAAAGCCAACTCTTAACAATATTAACTTCGAACGAGGCCACAATGTGCTAACCGTGTTCGGAAAATATAAACCCTTCTATAACACTAAAAGCATACACATAACGCGCACACTCAATTAAATCTGAAAAATAAAATCATCCTTGATCATGGCCAAAAGTAGCGCCGAAACTATAGAACATTTGGCAGTTTCTATACACTTTGTGTCCAAAAGAGAAAGCTCTTGTGCAAAAACAAGTAAAATTCAATAAAAAAGCTTAATCGTAGTACCTTGTCTGTCGATTTGAACGAAACATGAATAAATGAAGGATTGCTCAATAAATACATAATATATATATATATAGATATTTTTATTTTTACAAAATAGTGCCTCAATGTAAATTTAGAGAGCATTAATATTATAAATTAAATGATTTAAAATATGTTTTTTTTCAAAGAATACAGTTCTAACCATGTTTCAAAAAATGGAAAAAGTTATTTGAATTTAATTTTGTGATGAAATTAAAGACATTAGTTCCATTTCATCCTCAAGCGAATTTTTTTAGGTGAAATAGAACTAATGGGTTTTTAATTTAATTAAAAAATTAAATTCAAGGCTTTTTAGATAAATCATTTTTCATGGTTAGAACTGTGTACTTCAAAAAAACATATTTTAAATCAATTAATTTATTTATATATATATATATATATATATATATATATATATATATTAAATGAAAACAGACAACTTTAAAATTCCATGTAATAAATTATTTCATTTTTCTCAGCCCATGTAATAAATTATTTCATTAATATATATATATATATATATATATATATATATATATATATATATATATATATATATATATATATATATATAAAGAAAGAAAAGTAAGATATATAATCCGGTGTTCTTATAGATATTTTTTTTTAAAAATAGTGCTCAATGTAAATTTTACAGATCATTAGTATTAAAAAAATTAACTGATTTAAAAACATGGTTTTTTTTCTGTATATATATATATATATATATATATATATATATATATATATATATATGTATATATATGAAATGAACGAAGTCCGACAATTATTTAAGACATTTTTATATGTTAATACGTTTTTTTTTATAGATACCAAATACTTAAACAAATATTCTATTTATAATAAAAAAGTATTTAAGAACATTTAATTACTGAATTTAAAAGATATTTTCATAGAAAATTGGTTTGTCGGTGAACGCATATTTTTATGAAAATTTATCGGACATTCAGGTCGTTAAATATTAATATTTTTATAAACATTTAAAAGTTCAAATGTCTTATATATATATATATATATATATATATATATATATATATATATATATATATATATATATTTAAATATATTTATATTTAAAAATTTTTTTTTCTAACCTAGTTACTTATTTTCCTAAAAATTGTATCTATTTAAAAATTTTAAAGTTTTATCCTTTTCAGTAATGCCCATCATTCAAGTGGAGATATTAATACCATAGATAGACATTCTACAGTGTAAATTTCATATTTAGAATCGCCTAATAAGGATTCATCGGGTAAATTAAATACGGCATGTGCTGGATAAATTGTCGCATAAATTACACAAAAATAAAATAACAGTGACATCTAATTTTGACAAATATATTTACCAAAATGGCACAAAATATCTTGACATATTAATAGTAGATTTATTCAATAAAATCGCTATTGACTATCTCAGAATCTCTTAGAAATATCATCTTGCTTTAGTTGGTAAGTGCTGCCATAATACTTGCCTTCAGGTCATCTTCGCTGGTTCAATCAGTTTTCTTGGTCTCTTGCTTGACTGCGGCTCAAACGTAATAATCAAGGAGAGGTTAAAGTTTGGAGATATAGACGGCCAGATGTAAGGCGTGATGTTAAATTGTCTGACAACTATTTTCTAAATTTTGGGCATTGTGCAGAGTCCAGTCGTCAGAAATTCGGTCTTCCAGCAGCTATTCTTTAAAACCAGGGCCACAATTTCCTTATTTAAGTTTATAGGCCCCTATAATATCTTTGGTCCTGTTGGGAAAAAAAATTTTTTATAACCTCACCGTCTTTTTTTTTTCAGAAGATTCTAAAAAAACTGAGACCGTGCTTTGCCAATGTCAATTTTTTTTTCAATATAACCGACAAGCAATTTAAGATATTTTGTTTCATAATTTTGGTAAATATATCTGTTAAAAACTAGATGTTTTCTATTTTTTGAAATTTTTTAAAACTCAAAAAAACGTTAATTTGTCCTTTTTCATATGTTTATATATATATATATATATATATATATATATATATATATATATATATATATATATATTTTTCCATTCTCTTAATGATTTAAAAAGAAGAATATTTATAAGAAAATTTTAAACGAGTATCTGAGAATATATATATATATATATATATATATATATATATATATATATATATAAAAAAATACCAACAGAAGAGACATAGATAATTCGGAAAGATAATTTAAAATTAGAAATATATGTAGGCCATGAAACGAAAAATCTGGGAATATATACATATATATATATATATATATATATATATATATATATATATATATATATACAGATTCTAATTTCCATGACCTAATATGTCTCTTCTGTTGGTCATGGAGAGAATCGACGTATTGTAGTCTACTGGATATCTGAGCAGATACATTGACAAGTTGCCCACGGGAAATAGTACCGACTGAATGGCAAAAATAAATATTGATTAAAATGAGTTTAATATGTCAATGCTGCGTAAAGTGAAGTGTGTAGCAAGAGATGAGAGTCTGCAAAGTATTAACCCTTTATAAGAATAAGTGTTGGGTTATTTTTTAACGAGTTTTTATTTACAGATTAATATTCTGCTGAACTTTGTTAAAATTAATTTTCTTTATTCCATGTGATCTTCGGTAGACAACATAAGCTCGTGGAAAGGTTATATCCCGAATCACAACGCAATTCCTTCCCCTATATTCTTCCATTACAAACATGATCTTTAAAGAGATCTATAGATTTCATTGGATATTTCATCGACCTCACAAAAGTATTCAATCTTGTGATCAGGGAAAGCTTGTTAAAGATACTCAACAAGATCTGTTGTCCTCCGAAACGCCTCAAGATTATGCAGTTATTTAATGCGGATATGAAGGCCCTCGTAACAATTTGCTGATTCCTATTCAGAAGTTTTCAATATACGCAATAGTGCGAAACCGAGTTATGTGCAGCACCTATGTATTTTGCGCCATCTTTAATACTGTTAAATCCGTTCGTAGCTTCAACTGAAACTGATGGCGTCTACATCCACACAAGAACAGGCGGAAGGATTTTCAGGTTCTCCCGGCCGAGAGGGAAATCTAATACCCGTGAGATGCTCTTTGGAGACATGCTGATTGCAGATGGTGCAGTTCTGACAGCAAACACTTAAGAGCAAAAGCAGCTACTATTGGACATTTTTATCAAAAGTCTGCTAAGATGTCAGTCTGACCATCAGCCTGAAGAAACCAATGGACCAGAAAGTTGAACAACCTTCCGCCATCAAAATCAGTAACGACGACCCTAAAGGTGGTTCATGAATTCACATAACTCGGATCCATCTTCCTAGACACGGAGGTCAACAAACGGATCGAATTGTTTTTTTTGTTGGCTTTTTCAAGAATATCTGTAATAGAAAGCTTAATTATCAAAATTGCAGAATTTAGGAGATGTACGTCTATGTGCTGCTTTACTCTAAACAGGAGAGATGCCTGTCTGTGTCACATTCTGTGTGTAAACAAGTATTACCGGGTCATGAAGGGTCACCCGTACGCAGTTAACCAGCCTATACGACCTTCTCCAACAGCGTCGGCTCCGCTGGTTTGAACATGTTCACTGTATGCCGGATAGAAGAATTCCAAGGCTCTTTACCAGGAGATGGCAGGAGTGCACGAGTCGACCCCATCTTCGCTGCAAATGGCACATGAGGACGATGGGCATTGACATTGAAATCGTTGCCAACGATCACTCATACTGGAGACGCGATATACACTGAGGATTTGGAAGAAGAGAAGAGAAACAAAGGTTTGGCACCGATGAGAAGCGTGCACGACGGAAAGAAAACAACAAAACGACATTCATTCAGTGGAATCGATATTTACATCCGCGTTTTCTTTAAACAGATGTTGCACCATCATTTTTTTCTTTTTTTTTAAATCGACTGAGAGCGACGAATGCTACAACTTTTATTTTCTACATGGTTCATTGAATTATTTTTTTTATATTTGTTTTTCAATGTTCTTAGTTCTGTTCTTTGAGGGTTAAGAGATTTTTTTTTTTATGAATATTTTCCAAGAACATTTTGCTGTTTCATCAGGAATCTTCAAAGATTCGTTGTTAGTAGGATTACCAATGTTGTATTGGGTGAAATTCTAATTTCGGCGGGTGGTTGTGATTCCGTGTTGGTGGTGTCTTTTAAAAGACAGCCTATTCTTTACTACTGTGACGTTGTCCCCAGGTCGCAGCGTCGACTGTGTCGTTCGATCCCGGTCGCGGCGCCAATTGTGACATCACGTGCTCCCCAGGCTCTGATATCCTGGTCACGGACAGCACCAACTGTGACGTCTTCGCCGCGGCGTCAGCTGTTCGTTCCCCGCTGCTCCAAACGTGACGTTCTAACCCTTTGGTTAGATTGATACCAGCCTCGCCGTTCCCTACCTGCTTCCAACGCCTGGTTACCAGGGTAACTGCACTGATCTCCGGTCTGCCTACCCACGTTGTGAATTGATCTTAGACAGACGAGATCAAACAGGGGTTGGGGCCGTAATGCAAGTTGAGTCCAACGGGGTGATATAACACACAATTATGTATAAAAGAAAAGAAAATAAAAACTCACAAGGTCCAAGGTATCAAAGAAAAAAGGTAACAAACTTTTTATGTCTATTTGCTCGGTACATAGGACTATGTCTACTTCCCGACCCGTTCTGTGGATTGTGGCACGACGCTTTTACTAGGCAACTTTAAGGCTTCAACTTGTCTGCTCTCTAAGAAATCTGTGTTTCGGTGTGTCTTTGGACGAAAGTCGAAAAAAACTTATTTCTGTGGTCTGATTCTAAGTCGCTCTTCAAACTACTTGTTCTTGGTTGAAGAAGAGTCCAGAAGTGTGCGTGAATCTTGGTCAGCTATCTTGACGCGGTTTCAACACTGGGCGCTCATCTCTGCTTGTCGTCCATTCAAAACTTCTCGCCAGGGTCTTTCGGCTCCGTCCGCGGCTGAACTCTTCTCTCCAGAGTCTGAATTACTGGTCACTCATCTCCGCCGTCGGTGCGCGAACTAACTTCTTCTCTTCGGCTTGGGTCACTCATCTCCGCCGTCGGTGCGCGAACTAACTTCTTCTCTTCGGCTCTGGTCTGGTCACTTACTTCTTTCTTCTTTCGGCTTGGGTCGGACGAACTTCTTCACTTAGGCCAAACGAACTGGCCTCTCTTG
Source organism: Acanthosepion pharaonis (assembly GCA_903632075.3). Classification (NCBI taxonomy): domain Eukaryota; kingdom Metazoa; phylum Mollusca; class Cephalopoda; order Sepiida; family Sepiidae; genus Acanthosepion; species Acanthosepion pharaonis. Next base: position 7,865 of record CAHIKZ030002004.1, on the reverse strand, counting down.
CCCGCAAAGTGGGCGAAAACTCAGGCCGCCGTCCGCGGTTCCACTCCGCTTGCCGTCCGCGGCTGAAACTCTGATTTCTGTCGGTTGGGGTCTCGCTTTTATTGACGCAGTCAAAACTGGGGTGGGTCTGTCGGCGCCAGGGGTTCTTCGATAATTCTAAATACGTATCCACCCTTCTTATTTCTGGTTAGGGATTTTTCATTCTTTTCCATTTTCGGTAACTCACTCTCACTCCCACTCCCTTACTGTGCCTCTGAGGGGCGTGTACCCGCTTCCCCGCTTCTTCGTATCGGCTCCTCACACTTACACTTCTGACAGGGGCGTCGACCGATTCTCCTCGTGCGTCACGTGACCGCTCTCGGCCAATGAGGTCCTGGTCGGGTATCTTTCCTCCTCCTTCGTGTGTCATGTGATCTTATTTAGCCAATGACGTCTTTAGTCGGGCGTGGACAATCCGTGGCTTTGTTTTGGGAAAGAAATACCTTGCTTAAAAAAAAAAAATATTAATTTAAATCGCCCTTATCATGAGCGACTGAGATGACACTCTCGGCTTTTTAACACGTGGTATTTGTCAAGCAGTTTATCGCTAATTGGATATGATCTAAGAAAGGAATTTCTCAGACTCGTTGGCGTTTCTGAAACGGAATAAAAATATTTCATTTTCCCTCCGCTCGAAGGTCTGATAATAAAAATCTTTATTATCTCAAAAAAAAAATTTTGCCAGTGACAACATTTGTGTGGCTTTTTCTAATTCTGGAGACTGTCTGTGTTTTCGTATTAATGGTTTGTCTTCATATCCTTAGATACACTTCCCCACCCACTTAGACCTTTACTATCATTCCAATGACACACTTTCCACTTTGTTACTTATCAATATTTTCATTGTCCCTAAACTTCGTTTCTTCCTTTTCCTCCTTTCTTTCTTTTCCTTGGGTGACAACCAATTGATAACAAACTTCCATTTTTCGCGGATCCCGCGGAAATCGGTCAGATGCTTGACCTGAATATTTTTCGACACCTGTTATCTGTCAGCCGTGCGTGTGTGTGCTCGCCTATGACCTGTTTTCGTATTATTTTTTTTTCTTTCTTCTTCGTTTTCTCTTTCTTTCTTCCAGATCGCTTGAATGTAAAGAAAGAATTATTCTTAAAACCCAAAATATTTTTTGGCCTTAAATAATTATTAAATGGTTGATAAACCGTAAAAAAAAAAAATCATATATCTATGAATATTTCTTTCAGCTCGTCAGGTATGCGACCAATGGAAAAATTTTTTCATTTTATATATTTAAATTTCCGTATCTTTGGAACGAGTGTTGACTTTATTCCAACAAAATATAACAAATTAAAAAAAAGCCCCCAACAACTATATTGGAAGGTACGTCAAAAAACCATTTTTCCAAAATTTCAAACAAAAAAATTATCTGCTATCTTTAAAAAAATTTTTTCTTCAAATTTTTCCTAAGTTAAATTTTGGTTTTAAATTTTTTTATTAATTTTAAAAGGGGAATCCAAATTAAAAGAAAAATAATTTCCATATTCTAAAGAAATTTTCATGTTTTTAAAACAATGGAACGTTTAAATCATGGTCCCTCGTTGTCACATCGAGCCGCCAAAAAGAGACAAAAAGAGAGGTAAAACAAAAAAAAAAAATAATATTTTCCCTAAATTAAAATATTTATCTTAGAAAACACACGCACAATAGGATTACCTTTAAAACTTCCCTAAAAACTGAATTAAATGTTGAAAAAAAAATTTTTTTTTTTATTAAATTTTTAAAACATCAAAACTTTCTCCTGTATTATTTTGAATTTTATTATAAAATTTTTTTTGTGAAAAGAAATATTTTCAGTATTATTTTACAACAGAAGAAAATTAAATAATTTTTTTGCATGAAATAACAAATTAAAAGATATATTTTTTTTATATTTTATATTGTATATAAATTTTCTCCCAAATTAAAATATATATTTCATTGGGTGTATATATGAACACCAAAATATTTCCAAAACGTTTTCTAATAAAATAATATTATTCAAAATTTTTTTTAAAAAACATTTCATTAAGTACTGTTTCATTTAAAAATAATTCCCTTTATTTTGGCCATTTTTTGAAAAAAAAAAAAATGGTGATTTTTTGAAAAATGAAATATTCATTATATTTCCGAAAAATGAGATCAAAACGGATCAGGTCTTTATTTAATATGTAATATATATATTAACGTATATATATAAATAAAAAAACAAATATATATATAAAAGTCATGTGGCACCTTGCATTATTAGAAATATTCATAGAAATATGATTTAAATTTTTTCTTACTCGGTTTACTAAACAGGTTGTTGATTTTTTTTAAAACGGAAAATAATTGAGTTGAAAATAATTCACTAAGATTGTACTTAGACGATCCTAAGGGAAGAAGGAAAGAAAAAAAAAGAAAAAAAGCAAAAGAGAGAGGTCGAGAAATACAAAAAAAACGGTCATTAACAAAAACACACGTATCAGAAAGATATCTTAGGCCTGCGTGTTGGCCGAATTTTTTAAAGACAATTGGAAGAATAGAATTAGAAATAATAAGAAGAAAGAAAGGAAAAAACATGATATCAAAACGGGCCGCTTGATGAAAACCAAATATCGGTCAAAACACCTACCTACTTTTTGCGTAGAAAAGACTCATTATCAATTTGGATAAAGGGAAATTTTTAGAACAATGAGAACGAAATCTTAATCAGAGAAAAAGTGTTTTTTTGGGTTGAGGGGAGTGACCGGTGGAACTATATACAGATCCTGACCTATTAAGAATTGAAACCCCCACGATAATAAAGTGGGAACATTTTCAATGTAGATAATTAAGATTTTCTGACTGTCGGGTCTGACAAAGACGGGAGGTGGAGGGGACGATTGTCTCAGTTCACAGATAGCGCCAATATTCTTCCTGAAGTCACATCTAATTAGCGGCGGGCTGTTTGACAAAGCCCAGGTGAGAAAAAGCCAAGATTATCATTTTTCGTACGTGCGAAAAAAAAAAAAAAATTAGATTTTGTTTTTTTAAAACAAGAACGATATAAGCCGCCCCGATTGATTGCAGGAAACGCCCAATCAGGATCTCAATCAAAAAGTCTCTGCATTGGTCGAAAACGGTCACGTGGCTGCGGAAAAGAAAAGAAAGAAATGCTCGATCAGGAACCATTGGTCGAAAACGGTCACCTGACATACGAGAGACTAAGGGAGATGGGTGTGCACCTCCCCACAAAAGGCACTGTGAGGGAAGTAGGGGTGAAAACAATAGCGATAATGAGAAGTCAAAAATAATGCGACTTTTGGAATTATCGAGAAAACCCCTGACGCCGACAGACCCACCCCAGTTTGTTGCGGCGTCAATAAAAGCAGGACCCCAGTCGACAGAAATCAGTTGGAGTTGGAGTGGGTTGCAGCTGGACCGCGGGCAGGGATAGAGCCTGAACGCGGGCATCAGGCCCGATTCACTCGCCCCTTTGCGGGCAAGAGAATCCTCAGACAAGAAATCCTTCCAGCCCAAGTCGAAGACAAGAGATGTTCAAGCCCCGGACGGCAGCGAGAAGAAGATCACCTCGGACGACAGAGAGTTGCGGCTGAGTTGAAGATAAGAAGAAGAAGAAATCCTTCCAGCCCAAGTCGAAGACAAGAAGAGTTCAGGCCAGACGGCGGTCGAAGACAAGAGAACTTCCAGCCAGACAGGCAGACGAAGAAGAAGAGATACTTCAGAAAGCCCCGGACGGCAGCGAACTTCCATCAAGTCGACGACAGAGAGTTGCAACCAAGTCGAAGACAAGAGAACTTCAGCCCAAGTCGAAGACAAGAGAACTTCCAGCCTAAGTCGACGAAGAAGAAGAAATACAACTCAAGTCGAAGAGAAGAATCAACTGCGAATGATCGATAGAAATTAGCCCCAGTGTCGAACTAAACCACACTCCGACATACACAATTCTAAAGAGTAGGCAATTCGAAATCTTTTAGGTTGTGTGATAGAAGCTTGGTGCCATAGTCCACAGAGCGGGTCGGGAAATAAGAACAATTTTTTTTTATGTAACGGACATTAGATATAAAAAAGGTTGTCACCCTTTTTTTTCATCAGTAATTTTTTGTCTCGTGAGTTTTTTTTTTTTTTTTTGTGTTTTTGCCACCCCGTCGGACTCAACTTGTATCGGCCCCAATCCCTGCTGGTCCCGTCTGTCTAAGATCTAAACACAACGTGGGTAGACAGACCGGAGATCAGTACAGTTGCTTCAGTAACCAGGTATTGGAAGCGAGTTGGGAAAGGCGAGGCTGGTGATCATCCAACCAAGGGGTTGGAGCGGCACGCTTGGAACCAGGAGGAGCGACCAGGAGGAGACGTCGACCAGGAATTTGATGGCAGCGGGAAGGAGTTTAAAAACTGGCTGGCAATCCTCGAGAAGATCCGAACCATCTACGAGCTCTCGGACCAAGAAACCCTATATTTGGCATACGATGCCACGAAGGGAAAAGCGTCTGAGTTCGTGAGGGGGCTCTTGGAAAATCAACCCCGCTTGTCTTGGGAAGAAATAAAAAGACTACTGACCAAAGAATTCGCCGACGAAGGTACGGCCATAGAGGCCATGAGGGCCCTTTTAAAACTAACACAGCTGCGGGATGAAACCCCGGGAGAATTAGGGCCCGAGCGGGGAAGTTATCGTCATTGGCATTCCCAAAGTGGTCAGGGATAATGCGGTTATGCAGGCTCAACTGGCGGACCTGTATGTAGAGGCGCTGAGCGACGAGCGTGTTCGTCACGACGTATTGAAAGAAGGACCGCTCAGACTGTCGGCAGCGATAGAGCTGGCCAGGGAGAGCCAGGGGTGTGGGATAAAGTGAAGAGGTGGGGAAGAAGCAGATACCAAGTCAGGAGGCTGGAAGAAGGGGGTAGGCGGAAGAACCCCCGTGTGGAATCAGAGGGTTAAGGAAGAGGTGGATCGGGCAGAATTATGGGAGGAGGACCCCAATAGAAGGGCATGGTCGACCAGGCATGGCTTTTATAAGCCCACGCCGGGTCGATACGGGCTGGTCTGCTGGACCTGTGGGTACGAGGACCACAGGGCGGCGGAATGTCCGACGAAGTGGGGTTGCCCCAGACTTCAATCAGGACAGATGCACCAGGTGTGGTAAGAAAGGACACCTGGCCAAGTGGTGCGGGCTGAGGAAGGGTGCCCCACCGATATTAACAAAGAAGGCTGAGCCCAAGAGACCGGCCCAGTGAAAAAGCCAGCGGGCCACCCCTGAATTAAGAGGAGGGTGGCCCAGTTAAAAGGAGAGAAATAAAACTTGGACCAGTGGGTGGGCGAACCGCTTGAATAGAGGACAGGTTCCCCTGAGGATAGACACACAAGGCCAACCCAGTTAAAAAGGGAAAGAGCAAATGTTGGACATGTGGTCAAGGGCCACTTTGCGGCAAGCTGTCCAACAAGAAGGTGCTGGTTTTTGCAGGAGGCCAGGACACCTGAAAAGAAACTGTATTTTTAGAAACGGCCATGGGAGACCGGGAGAGGTCCGGCCTGGGTCGCCCAGGTGCAGGGGGGCAGAACTCCACCTCATGAGAAAAATGAAGGTGATATATTACTACCGGCGCCTATGGCTGGGTTAACCCAAAGGTGGGGACCCAGGAAGAAGAAAGCTCAGGTGTTCTCTTCGCTAACGCAAGAGAAAGAACTATCCTGTAGAGCAGAGATAGCTGGTAGAGAGATGAGGCTTTGGTGGACACAGGAGCATCTGTGTCATTGATGAGAGAGGAAACATACAGGCGGGGTGAAACGAAGAGAAGGTTACAGGAAGACATAGAGATCACGCAAGCAGATGGGGCCCCCTGGAGATAAAAGGGATGGTGAGGCTCCCCGGTGAGGATTGGGAGGTGAAAGAGCACCCAAAATTTTTACGTAACCCCTGACCTGTGTACGGAGGCAATCTTGGGAGAGGATTGGCTCCGGAGCCAGAAGGCCCAGATCGAGTTTAATCCTACTGTGTTGGTGGTGAACGGCGAGAGAACGCCATTGGGATGCCCACCAGAGGAAGAGATAACCATAGTGGTGGAGGAAGATGTAAAGTTACCCCCTAGGACCGCAGTGTCGGGAAAAAGGTAGGCTAATGTCAGAAAAAAGGTACGGAGAGGACCTCTGCAGTTGGTCCCTGTAGAAGGAAAGGGCCTAGAAGATAACGAGGTAACCCTGTGCGAAACGGTAGTGGAGGCAGCCGAGTTGGTGCCCATTATGATGGTGAACCAAGCTCAAAAGACTATAAAGGTTAGGAAAGGGAGAAGATAGGGAGAGCGCTTCCCCTACGAACTCTGAATCGGGTGAGATTCGAGGAGGAACGAAGGAAGCTAGTAGAGCAAACAAAAAGGAATCTTAAATGAGGATATATTAGCACCGGATCAATTTAGAACCAGAGTGGGGGGTCTGTTAAAGAACAATCGAGATGTGGTGGCCCAGTCAGACAAGGAGCTAGGGTCAGACCCACACAGTCGAAATGAAAATCGACACCGAGACCACCCCCTGTGAAATTAAAACCCTACCGAACACCTATACATAAAAGACCCCTTGTAGAAGAGGCAGTAGAGGAAATGTTGGAAGCTGGGATGATCGAAAGATCGATCTCTCCTGGAGCTTCCCAATAGTAATAGTAGGTAAGAAAGATGGCGGCCACCGTTTCTGTGTGTAGATTTTAGAAAGCTGAATTCTATATCGAAGCCGTTGGCGGTGCCATTGCCATTGATAGACGACATTTTGGCATTATTAGGGAAGGCAAAAGTACTTCTCTACGTTGGACTTGAGGTCCGGGTATTGGCAGGTAGCCCTGATGAGGCTGACAAGGAGAAGGCCGCATTCGCGTGTCACCTGGGACTGTTTCAGTTCAGAGTGATGCCATTCGGTTTAGCTAATGCCCCGAGTCTTCCAACAGCTAATGTCAATAGTGTTAGGAGGATACGAGAGCTTTGCCATGGCGTATTTGGACGATATCTTGATATTTTCGGAGACAGTGGAACAACATTTTTTCATTTAAGACAGGTGTTGGGAAGGTTGAGGAAACACGGATTAAAATTGAAATTGTCAAAGTGTCAGTTTCTGAGGGAAGAAACTAGGTATTTAGGCTTCGTCATAAACGGAGACGGTATTAAACCCGACATGGATAAGGTAAAGGTCATAAGGAAATGCCAGAGCCTAAGACAGTGAGGCAGGTAAGAGGTTTTTATAGAGCCATAGGTTACTACCGGCGCTTCGTCCCGGCATTTTCAAGAATCGCCATACCGCTAGTGGCCCTGACGAAGAAATACGCTAGGTTCAAGTGGACAGAGGACTGTCAACGAGCATTTGATTCGCTAAAGAACAGTTGACAATCGTCCCACTGCTGACGTACCCAGACCTCAGCAAGCCCATGATATTATACACGGATGCCAGTGAGCAGTGTGTAGGAGCAGTACTTACCCAGCCGTGTCCTGATAAGGAAGGACCAGTGCCAGAGGTATACCAGAGAAGTACTGATATACTTCCTCCCATAAGCTCAGAGACACAACAGAGGTGGCCAGTAATAGAGAGGGAAGCATATGCTATCATGTATGCTCTCCAAAAAACTGGACTACTATTTAAACGGTGCGGTCTTCACTAAAAGACAGACCACAAGCCTCTGCAGTACCTATTGCAGGCAGAGTAGACAAATAATAAGAAAATTCAACAGTGGGCACTTAAGTTAAGTGGCTACCACTGTAAGATAGAGTATTTGGCAGGAAAGGAAAACACGTGCAGATTTACTCTCAAGAATACCGAAACAACTGGAAGAAAGATATGTAAAAGTAGAACAGGGAGTAGATGATAAAGCCTATA
>CAHIKZ030002003.1:340000-360000 GCA_903632075.3 Acanthosepion pharaonis | reverse complement strand
TGACGTAAAAAATAGAAATATATCATATATAATGGATTAAATTCGACACGTATTTTATTTATATTTTCAGTTTATATATGCCTGAGCGGTATATTATACAGGTTTAATATATAAGAGATCTGCATGAATAGAATACAGGTTCGGTTCCTGTTCGAGGACGAATTTTTTTCACAGAAATTTCTCGAATATTCAGATTGGAGAAGACACATTGTTGTCTTAGACGGTTTTCTATTTTTTTATATATTCTGAATTCAATCTTCTATATGTATGCAGGATGATTTTGAATATTAAGAGGTAAAAATGATTATTCTATTAACCTTCGCAAACATGTCCAGATTATTTAAATATCCCTTAAAAATCTTTGAAATACGTTATCTATCAACACAACGCAAAACACACACACACACACACACACATATATATATATATATATATATATATATATATATATACAGTATATATTTAATAAGAGTGTTTGGTATCCACATTATAAAACCTATTATCTGTTAGATTTTCTCTGGTCCCAAATTAGAAATGTTAATGTATATAAAAATAAACAAAAAATGATTATAAGAGAAACCGGATTTAAGAGATTTCCGTCCAAACAACTCATATATCTGGTTAAATATATATATATATATATATATATATATATATATATATATATATATATAAAACAAACTCACTGATTTAAAAATTTTTTTGTAAATTTACATTGAAGAACCTATATTTAAATCAATTAATTTTTATTATTTACGCCTAAAAGATTCCATTGTGCGCTGTTTTAAAAAAATTGAAAAATAAATGTCAATAAGAACACCGGATTATATATATTTTAAATTTAACCTCTTCTTTTTCTTCTTACTTTCTTCTATTATATATATATATATATATATATATATATATATATATATATATATATATATATATATAGACATTCGATGGAATCTCCTGTCGTTTTCGCTATGAGAGTCTTTTCAGTTCTGTTTTTATGTTTATGTTTAGTATGAGACAATAATCCTACACCGAATTTGTCATAAGTCCAATGAAATCATTTTACTGAAGGGTTGACTTTTTCATATGGGCTGATGTATTGAAAAGGATTATTGTTACTTTTTTCTCTTCAGATGGTTGAGATGATTCTTTTGTAAAGTTAGTTACACCTCAGTAGCAGGTATTTTCCAGTTTAATATATTTTCAACAATATCATATTGCTCTGTATATAAAATATTGAACTCTTTATAGATCTATCTTTTTAATATTTCATCTTAAAAAAAATTTACTTGGATTATCCTTTCCACTTTTTTGATTTAAATATATATATATATATATATATATATATATATATATATATATATATATATATATATTTGATATATATATATGCATGTTTTATGAAAAAAGACAGTATCTTACTGTTCTTATTATAATATATATATAGAGAGTGCATTTATTTAAGTAAATTTAAGTTTTCTAAATTCATTTCGAACCTGCATCCTAAATGGAAACAACATTGAAATTAAACCACTAACTTATTGTTAACACTTTTCATTAAATGATTCGAATTAATGATTTAAATACGAGACTTCGCTGAATTTATCATATATCCCATGTATTCGTATCCTGACATAAACAATATATTATATAAAATAGATTCAATTCGACAAATATTTTAAATAGATTTTCCGTTTATATGTGGCGGAACGGTCGCAGGACGCCAGTCTTAATGATAGTTCCGTATAGGATACATGTTCGATTCCTGTCTAAGGCCGCATTTTATCTACGAAATTTCTCGAACATTCAGGCTGGTAAATGTAATTAATACTTGTGAATGCATGTTTACAACCTCATCATGAATATTTATAAAATGGAATATGCATATTTCAAATGTTCCTATGGTCAAATCTGAGCATACTGGGCTAATTAATAATGTGTTTAAATTTCTTGTTCGGTCATTTAATACCTTTTATTATTTTTATACCATTTTCTTTGTTCCTATTATTTGAAATAAAGCTTTAATTAAATGGACGACTAATTAAAAAATTATTCTTTCAATGGCGTTGGTAAAAGATTGAAATGTTAAATGGACCCTGTCAAAAGAATGAGCGGGATGCAAAAAAGAAAATGTTAAAAGATAAAAAAATGTTTTACTAAATTGCTATTTAAACACAAAAAAAATATAGCAATGAAAAATTTCACAGACAAATAGAAGTTAAATGAAAAAGACGGATGAATTTTGTGAATGCTGTTAAAGTGGAAGTTTATTATTATTTAAATGTCAATAACGTTGAACAATTTCAAAAGAGACAATTGAAATATTTAGACATTTAAGACATCTCCGTTCCGTGTCGAATTTTCACACTCTTCCTATTGACTAACGAAAATGTAAAACAATGGAATATGGAACCAATGAAATCCGTAATGTCTTCAATATCAGAATTGGCAGATGGATTGAGAAAAGCAAAAACTGTTAAACTGCCTTAAGTTTTCGGTATCAGGATAGAGCATACGAGAAATTTTGAAGGAGAAAAAAATAGTAATGGTTAGAAAAATATAGTTATAATAACTAGATTGAATTTTTTGAGCTTTCTGATTGGTTAATTAATATTGAACTATAAAATGAGTGAAGACAATTAAAGTGGAGGAAACATGATATCCAAAAAACATTGTAACAATTCAGACCACTAAAATAATGTCAATAGACTATAGATAGAATTGTCGAATAAATTCAAAATCCATTTTTCTATAGATTTATTCATTATTTTATGCTGACCTGGTATCCACGACTTAACAGTCCATTATTGCCATGGGGTACAAAAGACTGTCTTTTTCAACAACATATATGCATGTTAACTGCTTGAAAGAGCTTTTTCACTGGTGCCCCACCTGCATGAATTTGACATGCAAAACAGTAATACATCTCGGTCCCACCCATTTATTGTCAAAACAAACAAACGTAACCGCCTCTTCTTTTTTTTTCAGCTTCTTGATCTCGCACTTCTCGATAGTGGAACTTAATCAGCAGTCATTTACATTGATAACTATAATCATCAAATTTTGAAATGTCGAAAAGATAAATGAAACCGTGTCTTTTCAACAGCATCTTTTCAGCCAACCGAGTAGTTTAAATCCCTTCCTAGTAATTGGCTATGCCTGACAAAATAATATTAGTGCCATTCAAATGTAATGTCAATCGACATTTTCATGCCTTAATCTTGATCCCGTCCTGAACGTTTTGAATTTTCCTCAAACACCGGACGATTCTTTTTCACATGAACACCATAGTTCTTACGTAATCTATCCTGAACAAATGTCCTAAGTCTATTTTTAACAGAAACGACTTCCTAACATCTTTTAATTTTGTTCATTTTGGCAATTGCTTGAAAATATCTTTATTTCCGGTGCCCTGACTACAAATTAATCCTACTTATTGTTAAAGATTTGCAAACCAAGATTATCCTGAGTGAATTTTGAAACCATAAACGCAAATAAATATAAAGAAGGAAATTTTTCACACTTGAAGAACAACCATTCCAGCATTTTTTTTTATTCCACCAAAAGAAATTCAAAAATAATCAATTAACGTCAGTCGTATAATGTTAAAAAAAAAAAATCATAATGTCCCCAAAAATCTTTCATATAATTAACTCTTTTTTTTAAATGAAACCCAAAATGTAATCCAGTGAAGATATCTGTGTGGTAATTTTCCGCCTTGTAAGACTTTTTTTTTTAATTTAAATTAAAATTGAGGAATTGAAGATAAGAAAAATATTGCCATTTTTGAAGAGCATTGCCTATATTGCTATAATTGAAGAGCATTGCCCATATTGCTATAACAGATTTTTTCAAAATTTAAATTAAAAAAATTGATTTTTCAATTTATTTAGGTTTCTAACGAGTGAAAGTCTATACTAGGATTTGTTCAAAAAGAAGATTTAAATTTAATTATTCTACACTTTTAATTTTGATTATTTCAAGACACTTAATAAGCAGGAATATTCCCCTTTGGATGATAATAAGAATATTTAATAAATTATAAAATATAACAAAACAATAATTACTTGTTTTAAAATACAAAACATCGGATTGTTATGAAGTCTTTTTTGCCATATTTTAAAGTCTCTCTCTATACATACATATATATATATATATACACACACACACACATCCCCATTCAAAGATATAACTAAACATGAATATGATATTTTTGCTAAAATGTAACTAGAATAATCTACCAAAGTCTACGAATAAATGGTCCAAGAATTCGAATAGGTACATATATTTAGTCATTATGTCTAATTTGAATATGGCAAAATTAAAATGAAATTTATATAATGCATTGAAAATTCAACTGTCCCAAGATCAATATTAAATTTTGTTAAAAAATATTATTTAAAATGTCAGCGCCACCAGAAAAAAAGGTATAATTTCATCTACATGAACATCACTTTAGTCCGTTATATATATATAAATAAATCGTATTTCATATAAAAAATAATTACCTGATTGAATAGATTTTTCAATTTGTTTTGATATATATATAATTTTTTTTCTCAAATCAACGATGTGATAAAAATATGGCGCCAGTTTGTTTATATTATTCTAATAGCAAAAAGAAAAATAATAATTACCTAGATCAGTGTTGCCAACATTGCTAGTTTTTTTCCATGAAATTGATTGTACGGTTTTAGGAAATATTCATGTCTAAGTTATCTCGATAATAACATTTTCATGCATACATTGCAAACTTAACTAATTTCTTTAATTTTGAAACATGTTTGACAAGAAAGTAAATTAGCTTTACTATAAATATTCATAATTTTTCATATATAAATGCTAGATTTTAAAAATATTTATGTTTATAACGGGGAAATTATATATTTTTATATTTATACAGCTACACCCCATAAAAACAGAGACATACTATACAGATTATAAGCCTTCATAAGACATTGAAACATTAAAAGAGAATGAACTAAGAAAACAAATGAATATTTTTTTTTTGAAAAGAAAGCTGTTTACCCGGTTGACATAAAGAAAATTAATAGCAAGAAAGAAGTTAACGTAAACGGGATGAAGGGTAGCTGTTTATAAGGTGAAAATTATTCAGTTCCTAAAAAAATAGAAAAACAATGGTGACATTAAAGAATATATAACCAACAATCATAAGCCAACAAAGAAAACCTTACCTACAGATCCCCCTCCAGAATACCAACGTCGAATTTAATTTACTTTTCATTGGCCTGCTCTTTTTAAGAATATAATTGATAAGGAAAATAAATACTTAATAATGACCCACAAACATTACACCTGCTTGTTTGGATCTCTTTCCTAAAAATGGAAAAGCAACAACCCAGGAAGGCCGGTTACAAAATCCAACTGCTACAGTCAAAAATTTCTATACATAGACCAAGTAAAACCTCTTTAATAAGCAAAGAAGAGACACATATATATATATATATATATATAAATTAATATATACAAACAGTCCAGTGAGAATGGGTGTTTTAGTGACTGTGTGTGTAGGTAGATGAATTCAAATATTTGTTTTTTTTTGGGAACCATCCTTCAGGAAAACATCTTACTCTGTTCGTCGTTCGCCCCCCCCCACAATTTAAGAAAACTGTGGAGCATGTCCTGAATTGAAAATGGGTCCTTCAGAAATGGAGCACACTTTTTCAAATAAGAGGTTTTTTTATAGTGTTTCCATTGTTTAAATGATATTATTTTGATGGAAAATCTGAGAGAAAATTTTCTATCCAACCATTTTCTAGCAATTGTATATTCTACTGTATTTACAAAAATATTCTTGTCTATCTATCTATCTATCTATCTATCTATCTATCTATCTAAACACAGTTATTTAATTATCTTCCATTTATGAAAATCTACAACATCAGTATTTATGGTTTTTAGACAATTGTATATATATATATATATATATATATATATAAATAACAAAAAAATGAAATGCTGTAAAACATAACCTCAACATTTATCCCATTCATCAAACCTCAAAGAGAACATCAATTTCATATATAACTCAGAAGGATATGTATATGATATATATATATATATATATATATATATAAATATATATATAATATATATATTGATATAAATTATATATATAATCATTAAAATTTTGGAAATAAATATGTGCACATATTTATTATAAAGACACATTAAAACAAGTTAAAAATAAATCAGAGTTTAATTTAATAAGAATAAATTTCAAAACCACTCAGCATCCACTATTCAAATAATCAAACGTCGCTGGGAAATACATTTTTTTTGTTTAAAATTGAATTGTATATATAACCCGCCTTTTTATATCGTAGACCTTGAGATCTATGTAAAAAATCATAGTAAACCATTGTTTTTAATTAAATATAATCTGTATAAATCAAAGAACAAAACAACAGGATAGTTCCCAAATATATATATATAAAAGAAAACAATAAAAAATATGTTGTGTTTTTGTGTGTTAAATCTGTGTGTCTGTGTTTGTGTAAATCTACAACAAATTAACTGTTTTAGTTTAAATAAATTTAAACCTATATATGCTTCAGATTAATTAAATAAAAAACATATATAAATTTGAATTTAACGGATACTTTTTTCGTATAGAATTAATAATTATCGCAATGAAGTAGCTATCCATTATTCCATTATTACCTGTAGAAACATTTTTCCTAAAAAAACAAGATTTAAACCCTGATTTTGGAAATTCATTGTAATTAGAGAATTTTAAAAGTTGAAATAATAAATACATTAGAAAGATTTTAGAGTTTTTGAAAATAAGTTTTAATAACGTAAAAACAACTCCAATCCAAACTGATAAATTTAAAAATATAGATATATATATATAAAAAATCAAAACCTACCCACATTTCTCTCCCACACAAAACAGAACATGCTTACGGAGGTGTTGAGGCCTCACACTTATACAAACACCACACGAATATACACACTTAACACATCATACTCATCACCTAAATGAGCCAAATGATAACACACACCCATAGCAATATACACACTGCTTACACACATCATATTCACTCACTCCCTAAGAACCAAATAACACACACACAAACACTAAACAGACACATCCCTTTCCAGGAACCAATAAAACTGTCAAAATGACCAAGGGAATTCAGAGCAGCATGAATCCATCCAGTTCTTATCTCAAATAACAACTTAAAAAAAGACTGTTTGACCAACACAAGGAATGTTAAAAAAAATTCATGTTAAAAAAGATAAAAAAAAAAAAAAAAAAACAAATGAAAACTACAGACAAAAGTTCATTTTCTCCATCAAGACATTCATTTCTGTAGTTTACTGCTACCAGCAAGCAGAAATTTTTTTTCTCCTGATGATGGCCATTTTGGACCGAAACTAGTCGAGGAATCTAAATGAAATAATAATAAAAAAAACGAAAGAATATTAATATACAAACCCAGTGTGTCTGAAGATTTTAATTTTTTAATATTTTTTTTTTCAATCAATATATATATATATATATATATATATATATATATATATATATATATATATATATATATTAAATTGGTTTATATTTTTATGATAGACTATAGGGAATATTTTATATATTTTTTTTTTTTAACTTTAAAAATCTTAAATTATTCTGTTTGTTGTATCGTAAAATGTTTAAAACGATTGTAAAAATATGTCTCATTTATTCTGTTATTTACTGTTTTAGCATATTCTTTCTCAAATATCAATATTTTTGTTAATTGTCATTAATTTCTTTTCAGTTCTCTTATTTGGTTATGGAAAACAAGAAACTATATATTGATTAAATATATTCTTATCCATGCCAGAACGTATTCATTCGTTTCAAGCTGGTAAGGATAATCTAAAAAAAAAAAAAAAAAAAAAACAACGTTAAAGAGATTGTTTCCAAATAATTATAGCATAAATTTTATAGTATTTATCAGAGATTCTGTATAAAGTAGTTCAACATTTATGAAATGTTTTAATTACGGATTTATGAAGGATAAACTTATTAATTCCAGAATTTTGATTTTTTCGGGAAAATTTTAGATTGTCAGACTAAGATGCCTTTTTTATGGGACTATGATTTAAATAATATATATATATATATATATATATATATATATATATATATATATATATATATATATATGTATATATGTATGTTTGTATAAATGCATGTATAAGTATATGCAGAAAATAAAAAAAAAACGTTGGGTGCATAATTAGTATTTGTGTTTTTATTTTTAAGAAGACAGTGCTCCATACAGAAGTAGAGCTTTATTTTAATAATATTTTTTTGTTTTCAATTAAAATATGGGGACTAAAGACCTCAATTCAACTTAATTTTAATAATTATATGGATGGTTTTTATTCTAAATTTTGAAAAAGAAAACTCTTATGTAGTTAAGGAATTATATTTTTTAAAATAAAAATATATATATATATATATATATATATATATATATATATATATATATATATATATATATAAAATAAGATTATATAATAGTTCCAACGACCTAAAGTATATAATAAAATGAAGAAAGATATCGCAAATTTTTTTTTTTAAATGTATATTTTTTTTTTTTTTTTTATTATACAAAAAACTCAAGAAATGAAATTCGGATTACTAAATAGACATAAAATAGAATGTCTCATATCGAGAATATTTAACATCTGAAAAACATAAAAAGAAAAAAAATTAGGTATTTTTAATTTTGTGGAAATGTTGATGACAATCGCGAGACCAAAACCCGTAGTAAAAAATTATCGAAAATAAAGCATAATATTTTTTAAAAAAAAATTTACAACCAAAAATGTTTGCGGTTGATCTTTCTTCTTTTTAATATATATATATATATATATATATATATATAAACAGTCCTCTCATCAACAGCCTAATAGGCGGAATGGTTGGTTTGTATAAAACATCTTTTGTCTGTAGATGAAGGCATTATTTTTGTTGTTATAAAACCATTATAGTAACTACCAGTATGTTATGATCATAGATAAAATACTATAAAATTGTATATGAATAATAATAATAATAATAATTATAATAATAATAATAATAATAATAATAATAAATATATACTTAATGTAGTTACATTAATCTAAATAACAAAAATAATAGATTTCTCAGAGCTACTTTCTCACGCAAAATGCTAATGTATCATTTGAATATACATAAGAATCTTTATTTACAGTTGAAAGACCCGGTACCGCCACCAAGCGGTGACTTTATCAAGTAATACAACTCGTTCCGCTAAGCCCGCAAATCTTGAAAGGCATCGCTGGCGATTTGAGAGTTTTTTTTCCTCCAGATGTTTATTTTTTTTATTTTGCCTTCTATTTTTTACCTTTATTGCATCCGAAGTCCGTTGTTGGATGGTCCTATCAATTCAAATGTATAAAGTATAAAGAATATATATATATATATATATATATATATATATATATATATATATATATATATATATATATGTATGTGTGTGTATATTAAGGAAGGTAAATGTGTGAATCTATTTTTGTGAGCCAATAACATAAAAAAAAAATTTCGATATCTAATTTATTCAGTAAATTTAAATGTTTTTATTTTATTTCTTCAAATCTGGAAAATTAAGGCCTGGAATTTTGACTATTTACGTTCCCATGAACAATGAACGAAATTGCATAATGTTATTTTAAAAATTCAGTTATGCTGAGTCAGAGGGCATACCAACGAAATTCAATTTTTAATAAGTTTCTCATTTAATCAATAAACAATTAGCTGTTAGATTAGGACGTTTTTAACAAACACATCAATTTAAATTGTCTCTCCATTCGTTAATCTCTCTCTCTCTCTCTGCATATTTTCTAATTTTTATATAATATATATATATATATATATATATATATATATATATATATATATATACCAAAAATAGGTTTAGTGTATAATAATAAGATTTCAATATTGAAAATATAACTATTCTTAAAAGAGTGCTCAATACAGTTAGTGCAAATATAATTATTTATTCGAAAGTCATAACATAAAAAAATCACTACAAAAATTTTTCTTTTTTTTAATGTCTAACGAAGGGGTTGGATTGTTTGAATCTTTTTATAACCCTCTTCTTCTACATTCAACACCATCACTTGATAAGACAACCTCCATTTTGAAACAAAATGGTTATTTTCTATAGTGATTTTATAACATATTTATGTTATAATTTTCGAATAAATATATATATATATATATATATATATATATATATTAATTATTTATATATTATATGCTATGGTACTTATTAGAAAGCGCTCAGTATTTGCTATATTCTTTTTTTTTTTGGGGTTTTCTCACCAGTTCTATGAAAAGTCTATGGCTCTTTTATCTGTGTTTAAAGTAAAAATTTTTCAAATTAAGTATCATTGGTATATCTTTAGGTTTCATCCATGCCTCAAACATAACCACATGATCTCCACTAGTGCTGTCTTAAGCTACTTAGAATGTTTTTGCCTTTATTGGACGCGAACACAAATGGCATAGTGGTGATTCTGTCTACATACCGGATGGAGGTTGGTAGGACTAAAGGTGTCATATACAGTCTGGATCAGAAACTTTATGTTGAAAAAATTTTTCTATATAACCATTTTGATTTTCCTAAAAAATGGATTCCCAAAGTTTACGAATCAACAGAGCCGTTTTTTTAAATCTTTTTTTTTTTTTTGCAAATCCAAATCCTCGTCAAGAAGAAAGGCTCCTTCTTTTATTAAAAAAAGTCTTTTTTCGTAACCTTTTCTATCCACATTTTGGAGGAATCCACCTTTAAAAAGAAAAATATATAATATCCCTATAAATATATATATATATATATAGATATTATATAATTTTTAATACAAAATTGATGAAGCCCGTTCATGTCAAGACCACACAAATCCATGGTGCTTCTTCAATTGGTCAGATTTTAAATGATGTTTATTTTACTAGTTGGCCCGAGAAAGAAATAAAATAAAGTCAAATTCGTAAAACAAATATTGAACATGACTAATGTTCCTCTCATAGTATTTATTTAAATAAAGTTATTTTTTTTCTTTTCAAAAACAAATACAATTTTGATTTATTCATTGTTATTTTGCATATTTCCCTTCAACACACACACAAAGAAAAAAAACTGTATTTGAATGAAAACGATTTTTTTTACAAATATAATACATATTACTTATAATACATTCCTTCTTGTTGTCAATTGTGACGACACGGGTACACAAGTTACATATGAATGAACATAAAAACAATCATGCATTCTTTGCATTTTGCACATTATGGAAATAAAATATTTAGTTTCGTTGCTAACAAGTCTACAGCAAATATGTTATTCCGCTAGTTAGCCGTAGATAAAGATATATTCTTTTCATAAGAGTATTACATCTTCCGAAAGATGGAAATAATTATATGGCATTAATATTGTCTAATGATTGCTTGCATGTATAGACGCTGGTTTCGCAGTTAACGGAATTGTGTGTGTGTGTTTTTTTTTTCATTGTTCAAAGAAATCAATGTCGTATTTTAAGAGGAAAGTCTCGAATATTTTAATTATCCGTTTCTTCTTAAGTTTTTATTTGCTGATTATATTAGTATTCTTATTATATTATTATGCATTTGTAGTCTTTAATTATTACAGCACATATTTGTTTATTTTTGACGTACGTCCATGTATACATCGGTTGTTTTATTTTTGAATAAGCGTTTTATTTTCTTAAGCATGACCATTAGCTCTGATAATTTTGATATTAATAATATTTAATACAGTGTATTTGCTAAATTACTCATACATTGGGATAAGTAGTTTTATTTGTTTGTATTTAAACGTATCATTTCTATATTTTATGAAGGAAGACTTAATTTTCGATACTGTAGGAGAATCATTTCGAGTTGTAATGATTATATTGTTTATCGTTGACTGTTAGTTCAGTATCGTCTATTTCTTTCTGTATCATTTATAATTCAAACATTTTTAAGAGCATGTGAATATAATTTTATTCCTTTATCGTTTTCCTATTTATTAATTATAACATGACGAGAACGTATTTTCAAAACTGAAGGTAAAGTATTTCGAGTCTTAACGTTATTTCGTTTTGCTTCCTGTTTTATTATTGGTTTAGAATAAACAGAGAAAATGTAGGGAGTAGATACATTGATACAATGATGGATAAAATATACTAAATTATTATTAAGACATGGGACTGCATCTCTGTTTTCAGAAGAAGTAGTGTTTAAATTACGTCCTCCCGAGTGCTAAGGTAACTGAGATGATACACCATTTCCTGTTACCCGGATCCTACACGGTGATAACTTATCATCTCTCTTTCCCCAAACCTCTCGATATGAAATTATTTTTCTCAATTTTTAAATCTAGAGTAAATTTTTTTCCATTTTCATTTGTTTACATCGAAGATTTGAAGCCGTGTTTTATCGACTTCAATGAAATAAAATATTACCTATATTTTTAAATGTTCTCTTTATACATATATATATATATATATATATATATATATATATATATATATATATATATATATATATATAGTAGCAGGATGCGCCTGCTCTCTATCGCTTCAAAAGTAAGATATATTTACTACGTGAAATTTTGAAACAGAAATTTTAAATGAATACTTCGTTCATAATTTGGCTTGTTATAGTTAAGCAAAGTTATACAAATAGTCCCAACTTGTTGAAGGCCAGGGAAAATGCAAATTTCAACCACTTTTCTCTACTATATAAGACGATATTTCTAAACAGAACTATTTTTTATATGAAAATCGAAACAATCCTTGAATATAGGTCACTAATATATGACTGTTAATAAATGAAACAAACTTTTTAAAAATAAATATGCAAATTAGTTAAATCTGATGAGTGATATTGCCTAGAGGTAGCTAACATATAATTCAGACATTATATAAGTTAGAGTTAAGAAGTTTTAACTCCAGAATTCTTTGGAGAATTGTAATCGTTCTCTACGCCTAACATTTCGCGGGCTTTTCAATGAGATATGAATCTTTGAAATCGGACGAGTGGGAGAGAAGGATTTGCTTGGACACGCATAAACACACATACATTGTAATTTATATGCATAAGATATATGCATATATATAATTTAGTGCCTAAGCAAGGCACTAAAACCACTAGGATTCAAGAGAGTCCTGAGTATATGGGAAAACTACTATTCAGGTAGGAGGACATTAACAGAAGGAAAATTAAGAAAACAGAAGATAAATATTGATATTTCATTTAATATTTTTAGATATCAAATTTGGTTGGGAAGCAAGATGTCGGAAGAGAGTTCCACAAGCGAGAAGGGCAAGAGAAGAAACTATAAGCATAGAACTTACGGTTGCATCTAACAATTTCAGCTGTAAAATGATGAAACCTTTTCGCTAATCTAGTACTGCGATTAAGTTCATAATGTCTACGTACCAGAGAGAAAAGTT
This sequence comes from Acanthosepion pharaonis, assembly GCA_903632075.3. Lineage (NCBI taxonomy): Eukaryota > Metazoa > Mollusca > Cephalopoda > Sepiida > Sepiidae > Acanthosepion > Acanthosepion pharaonis. The sequence continues at coordinate 346,506 of CAHIKZ030002003.1, read as the reverse complement.
CATCACAACAATTACCCTGAAAATATTTATAGAAAAAAAAGCAAGGAAGCTATATTACGGCGATGGGAAGGCCATTGGAGTGGAGATGACAGATCTGGACCAATAATAATGCGGGTGCTTCTTTTGATTTCATCAAGAAACACTAAATATAAAAGCAGGGACACCGAACCAGGTAAGGCAGCAGTAAGCAGGAATATATATATATATATAAGGTAAAAGACAATAGAAAAACTCTATTATTAGCCGACAGGTTTCGTCTAATGTGAAGATTTTCAAGGCAAAAACGAAATGAATTCATATTGTCTAATGAAAATTACGGAAATATTGTATTTTTCATTTGGCAATACAATAGCTTTTTCTAAATTCTCCTACATTCTAAGGACATTTTGTTTTGTTGTTAATAGTTATTTTGTTTTCAATAACTTCATTTCGTTTTTGCCTTGAAAAAGTTCAAATTGGATGAAACGCGTCGGCTAATAATACAGATTTCCTATTGTCTTTTACCTTTATAAATTGTGCCTCTTTCTACAGGAATTTCATGAGAAATTTTATATATATATATACATATATATAGATAGATAGATAGATAGATAGATATAGTGATAGAAATTATTAGGAGGATTTGATTTTGATAAGGATGTCAGGGCTTCAATTCTCGGATCGTGGATGCGCACTGCTGATGAGTCCCAAATATAGGACGATACGGCCGTCCAGTGCTTTGAGCATTCTGAAGAGTTTCTTTACACTCGATGAATTACTTTAATATATATATGTGTGTGTGTGTGTCCGATTCCGCAGGTTCGTGGCGCTGTGTACCCATTTTGTATGCGCGTGTGTGCACTGGACATGTATTTTTTGTGTGTATAATTTTATATTTATGTGGTAGTCTGCCATCGATTACGAGGTAAGACGTCCAAAAAATTCGGTTCCAAGAAACGAATAGTCACACTCAGCGTAGAGATGATTTGATTATAGTAGTGAAAGCTTGTGTAGTAACAGACTTACTTTCTTTTCTTTTTTTGTTAACTAATAACAAAAGACACGATGCCAGTCTACCGCGAAGTCAACTCATGCGTGTATTCAGAGTTTTCCGTCTCTTGTATTACGTAAACTCCCCCCGCCACTAACTGCTATTTAACACGTGGCTGGACGAAGTTACGTTCATGCCTTTTTGCAAATGCGTTGGCCAGAAGTGAACAATGCAAAATTTAACTGAATTTGAACTCGGGTCGTCGATTTCACTTCCGCTACAATAACCGTTAAACTAACCATATATTCTTACTCCTTCTCTCTCCCACCCTTTCAATCTCTCGCTCCTCCCCGTCCACCGCTCTCCCTCCCCTCTCTACAAAAAGACGGCTTTTTCTACACAAGCCTTAAGATAATCCAATAAAAACTCAGAGTAGTCTGGTTCTTCTGTTCAGTTCCATATGCAGGCTGCGGCAGAAATACCTACTAAATATACCACCCAAAAATACCCCACACATAATGATAAGACATTAGTAGAAATGGTGCCTTTTTCTGGCTAATTTATTATCCTTATGTGGGTGTATTTCCTGGGAGGAATATATGGGATGTATTTCTGCCGCAACCCGTAATTAAGAAAAAATAAATTTTATGACTATCATTTGGTGGCATGACGAGAGTTTAGGATTCCAATTTAAATGATACCCTTTTTTTTTTTCATGTAACATTATAAAATGTTAAAGAAATATTTTAATATTTTGTATCTTAATTATTCATGGATAAAATATAGTAAACCTTTTGGTACATTATGCTTTTAAAATTAAACATGTATTTTAAAGATTTAGTTTCACTGAAAATATCAAGGAAAATATTTAATGTTTGAAAAATGAAAAGAAAAATTAATAAAACAATGTCATTCTTCTTTTTTTTTGTATGCAGCGTCCCTTCCAGAGATGAAGGATCATGGCTCTCCAAACTTCCTATCCTATGTCGACCATAGTAGTTTTTCTCCCTTTGTTGAAACTCCCGTTCTGCCATTTATTCACACACGTCCCATATGTATGTATGTATGCATGTATGTAGATAGATAATATTAGTGATCAATATATACATATATATTTCCAATATAATAAATCATAACCATGGAATATTAGTGTTTGAGGCTTCGAGATTGCATTCTTGCTTTGTCCTGACACTGAGCTCATCTGGATTCTATCCGTTTGAAATATATATATATATATATATATATATATATATATATATATATATATATATATATATATATATATATATATATATATATTGAGATATATATATATATATAAATATATATATATATATATATATATATATATATATATATATATATATATATATAAATATATATTTAGAGAGAGACACACACACACACACATACATATATATACATATATCTAATGCGAATTGAGTCACTCCTGAAATCACTGGGCGTGTTTATAAAGATAAACACGCTAAAAAATCCTCTTTCTTTTATATGGCTTAATGGTTAGAATCTCCGACTGACACCAGTTCAGTCGGTTTCGACCCTAGCTGGAGGCAACCGGATGTCTAGCCGCACTGATGAGCTGTGAAACAGTCTGTCTGTGGATGGCGGTATATATATAATTATATATATATGTTATCGGTCTGGAGAAGGATGATCCCAGCGTGCGGCACATTTGGAAAGGGCTTGGTGAGAGAAACTGGGTAGACGGAACAGTTGGAGGACCGTCGATATCTGTACACGAAATGACAAGTCATCGTGGCCGAGGGTTTGATTGTACTGGCCGTGTTCAGATTGCTGATCGCCCTATATAATGCGCTCTCTCCCAGAAACTGTACCTAAGTTCTGCTCAGCTGCCGTATAAATCACAAGTCGGCTCGATGGGTGTTGAACAAACACAAATGTGCCTGAGCGAGCGTCTGAATTAGGGATTGGCTTGCCGCCGTATTAGACGGGTATCCTCGAATATGAGTGGCCATCTCTATGTGCGTATGTATGATAACTACAATCTTAAAAATATAAATCATCCTGAAACCTGTTCCTCTCCACTAAAGGCATTTCATTGTCTCTCACTCCATTTATCCTTCCCCGTGTTGTAGTGGCATTATTTCCTTGTTAGTGGTGAAATGCTATAAAAAAAAAAATATTACTATCTCAGGAGACGGCATGCAAAGCAGAAAAATTCACCATGACAACGTAATGTCAGAATTGGGTCTACAAATGGCTAGGTCCTAGAAATGTAAATTTGGCTGATCCTACGTACAGAATGTATTTGACACAATGCAATGTAACAGAGATTTAAAACATGCTTTTGATAGGTAAATATTTTTGCAGTTGATATTGAAATTACTTTATGCGCTTGGGTTTAAAGGAAATTTGCTTTCTTCATAGAATAAACTAAACAGTGAATATAACGTTTGAAAGAATAGGTAGCAATAAATCGTAAATCTACTTTAAAAAAAAGGGATTTTACTACGAGAAAAATTGTTATCTCAAATCAAGAAGAAAAATTCATAAATAGAGGTAGCAAAAAATCTTTACCGTAAATTGTTAATATCTAAACATGATAATTGATTCAATAAAATCTGTCCACTTCATGTCAGTGAAAGAAATAAGCCACAGATGGTGTAGATTGTTTCTCTAACGCAATTAAGCATCAGCCATGATGAGCGGAGTCAGAATTTTTTTTCTGTTACGATTAAAGGAAAATAGTTTTGTTTTTGAGGCGTTAAAATGTATAAGGCATTTTTGGCTCCAGCTAACCACATATTGGAGCTCTTTTCTGTAATGTTTCATATTTGTTGTACGTATCGGAATTACAATAGATGAAAATAATCCTCTTGGATCAAACGTTTAGATTCTGATCGCAGCTTTATACGTAATTTTGTTGTAGTATTTAAAATTAACAATTCAATGTTGTTGCTGGTTTCACCTAAAATATAATTGGAGCCTTAAATGTTCTTTCCGTGAATACAAGTATTTAGCGGAACATTCACAGAAATGTCTGTGATGTAATCAATCCTGACCTGGCATCTCTACTACAGTCGTCTTCTCACCTACGTCACGTGGCTTCCCTCTGTCTTTTCTACAAATATTTTCATGGCAACTGTTCTGATGAGTTTTGTTTTTCCTTAATGCAGCGAGTGCATGAATTTTATCGGACTATTAGATTAGAAAGTAGGATTCACCATTTTATTGTTGAACCAGCTAGATGCAACCGCCACTTCTATTCTAACTTTCTCGCACTTCTAAGCTGTGGATATCTCGATTTCTTTCTTCGATGTCACCTACAAAAACTTTGAATGCAATTTCAATGCAATGTCAATTGCCATCTTCTGTTTTCTTCAATTCTGTTCCTTTATTGGCATTTCCTCACTTCTCCTCATTAAATTTTCTTCATTGTTTTTCACCCTCTCTGTAACTCCTGCATCGTAGTGGCATTATCACCTTGCCTGGGGTGAAATGATTCAAATGAAATGTAGAAATGTCTTACATAAATTTCCTCCGACCTTGAACAACATAACAAGTGGATGTTACAAAATCTCCCTCTTGACTCAAAAATACAGTATGACAAAAAGTTAGATTGTCAAAATACGCTTAGTCGATCATGTACAAACATACAAAACTGACGAGGCAGATTTTTTTCCAGTAAGTTGCCATTTCTTTAATTAATGGTAGACCTAGTTGCCAAAATTATCCATATTGACCTCGGTCTGTCCTGCTATTTATCCATATCCGAAAATAGAAGAAGAGGAAATTAATTGTAAGTTATTTTGTTGTAAGTAATGAATGGATTTGATGGGAATGTAATTAATAATTTGATATATATATATTTATAAATATAAATATATATATATAATTGGCATATATATAAACATTTAAAAATAAATGCCATACGTGATACATGCTTAGACTATCATTTAACTTTCGATACATGACTGACTAGGTAGATTTGTTTTCCCGGAGCAGGTTGCCATTTCTTTCTGCGATAGACCATTTGCCATCGAAGGCTATAGAATACAGGCTGTCCTGCTATTTACCCATAGATGTGGAAGAAGAGTATTCATATCTTTCCCAAGGGTAATATCACGTAACCTAATTTGACTGGAATTCGAACTCGGTTCTCCGATTCCTCAATCCGAACCTGCTCTACATTACTCCACCGTGCTATGACAGTATGACAATATGGCTGTGATTTCCCCATGTGTCGAGACAACATGTTCTTTTCGGGGTATCTAACCCCAATTTGTTCGTTGTGGAGACCGGCATCCACTGACTGATCATTAAAATCACATGACCGGTTCCCTGAACAATAATTAGATAAGATGGAATAAATTTAATCCTAAACCATCATCCAGGCAACAGATATTATTGCTTTTTAATCCGTATGTATGATAACTCATTATCAACTGATACTCCTGTTGAATCCTGCAGTATATAAGGCATTAGAATCACCACGACAGTTTAGTGTTGATTTTTTTTTGTAAAGGCTTTTCCAGGCTCAATATTGCTTTCCAATTCATAGTTGTCGTTCTCTTAATCTGGATGGCAACCAAGTCTAGATATCCCAGTTTGCGCTGCTATTAATCCATATCTAGACGGAAAAAAGAGGCATGAATACTCCTCGACTGGTATTTGTAAGAAAGCAGGGGAATTTTGAATCGTTACGACATGATCCTGAACACGTTGGAACCAAAATTCATATATTATTGAAGTCTTGTCCAACATATTTCTCTTTCTCAATTATCAGCAAAATCGCATAGTAACATTTATAAATCACGTATCGTGTCTCAAGCGGCTTTGTGTAGTTTTGTGAATGTTGGCGCGTTTATAATTACGAAGGCGAAGGTGTTATTCGATATATATTATACAGCATTATGTGAAACCTGAAATATATATGCGTCGGCGACTCTGTTATTCTATTTTATTGTAAGCGGTCTCTCAGTTAAGAAGATTAGAAGCTTTAATCTCAACAAAGTAGGAAATCATCTAAATCTCCTTTAAACTCGTTTGCGAATATATAAAGATATATCATTTCTAGGATGAAAGTTAATACATTACTCCTTTTTTCTTTGTAGACTCCTCTTGCGTGTCTAGGGACAGAGTTGTTGTTATTGCTGCTGCGGTTTCCATAGGAAAGAGAATTTTACGATGCTTTCCTGACCCGACTGGTTTTGAATCCGGATTCGTATTTCTCCTACACTGGATGACAAACAAAGCTAGAGAATTCAAGCTGTCTTACGAGAAATCCATAACCGCATTTAAACGGATTCATCCTTGTTCAAGGAGGTTATATCTCCAAATGCCAACAAAACGATTGACGCGGGAATTTCTACTCGACATATCAATACCACTCACCGCGTTTAAGGACAATTCATCAAATCTTAAATATAAATGTAAATTATTCACTTAATTTTGCGCATTTAATTTTTAATTAATATTTCAGCATGATAAAAATATTTACAAAGTGTTTGTAATTCGTTTGATAATTATTTTTCTTAATGAACATATAATTTAA
>CAHIKZ030002003.1:320000-335000 GCA_903632075.3 Acanthosepion pharaonis | reverse complement strand
ACATGGTAAGCCGAACGAAAAGAATCTGCTCCCATAGACTAAATAATGAGTTTGTGTTCGAGATATCCTGAGGTTTACCCAGATTGACCAGCACTGCATAAGGCCGGAGAGCACAACGAACGAAATATGGTGATAATAACAAGATTTCTCTTTAACTTAAAATGGTGATATCTATTCGATGTCGAGCAACGGTTTTGCTTCGGTCTCGATTTCGTAATAAAAAAAATTCATCGTCAGTAAATATAATTTAATATAAGTAGATAGGTCCGTCTATCACCCGGGTTAAACTCCTCTATTGAGCAGGACTAGAGGTTTTTTCCCCCTGGTGTTCCTTCTAATGCTACTTCAACTCTATACTTCCACAAGTCTCCGCATTAAAATGTGAAATTTTAGTTACAGTTTTATTCCTCAAAGGGAGTAAAAAGTTTCGACAATCGTCCCGTTCAAGATTCTGGCCGGTCTTTTGAAGAGAAACAGAGGTGTATCACTTGTTTCCTGATAAGGATTTTGTTTCCGATTCCTTCGAAAGTTTTCACATTATCTTTCACTCCTTTTAGTCCCTTGCGTCTTAGGGGCTTTATCGCCTTGCTTTGTTAAAAGCGTGTACGATGTTTCTCTCCGTAATTGTGCGGTTAAGGAGATCTGTGATCAGCGTAAATTTTATTTCATTGACTCTCTGTTCTCACCTTTGTTCTCGTCTCTGTTCTCACCTCTATTCTCGTCTCTGTTCTCGTCAATTTCTCTTTCTTTGATCGCAATTATATTATCCCTACCAAGTTCATTATCTTCAATCTTCGCATTTACTCTCACCCACGCCTAATTACTTTGCCGCTGTGTTTTCCTCATTTTCCATTCATTGTCTCCACATCACATTTTCACTTTTTCTACTCTCTCTCTCCCTTTCTCTCTCTCTCTCTCTCTCTCTCTCTGATTCTCGTTCCCGTTCTCGTTCTTTCGTAGATACTATTTCTTCGCCATATTTTCCCCACTTAATCTTTATATTGTTCATATATATATCTATATCTATCTATCTATCTATCTATATATATATATATATATATATATATATATATATATATATATATATATATATCTTGTGTGTGGTTTTCTCTGACATAGTCCTTTATACTTTTTCGTTTTTTCTCATTATCCCTTTCTTATGTCTCTCAATCTCTCCCAAATCCTCTCTTTAATTCTTTCTCTGACACTTTCTTTAAATGTGTTCTCCTCTCTTTATCTACACTGTCTTTATCTCTCCCCTTTTCTCTATATCTATATTCATTTAACTTTCCAAATATTGTTCACTACCTCTCTCTTTCATTCTTACCCTTCCCCCCTTTTTTAAACCTGCCAATCTTTGCTTATCTATGAACAGGTTTCCCTCGGCGTAGTGCTATTTCTAGAAAATACAAAAACAACAGCTAACCCTTTTTATTACCTCATTCAGTCTCTTCCTCCCCCCAATATTACTCGCCCTTCCCTCTCTCTTGCGCTAGAAATACCTCTTGAAGGAATTAGATGGTGAAAGCATTCCTTTGATTCTTTGAATTCCCCTTTCTCCTAAGATTCGGAAAACTCTCATCCCTTTGTGTTAAATTGATGAAAACCTCTCCTTTCTAATTCCCTATTTTCTTAAGGTGGTTCCTCTGTGAAAAATTTCTCTCCTCCTCTGTTTCTCTCTCTCTATTTAAAACCATCTGCCTCCCAAAATGATCCAGATCCTCCCCCTCTCTCTTCTCCAAATTTCTCTTTAGTTCTCCTCCCTCTTCAATTCAAATTCTCTCGCCCTCCGCCCTCTCCTCTCCCTTGCACTCGCCCTCTCCCACCTTTCTCCACTCCCACCATTTTTTCTTGTCTTTTGCAAATCTCCTCCCCCTCCCCTATCTCCCTCTCATATATAGGTTAAAAAATAGATTCCCAATCTATTCAACCTCCTTCATTGTCACTAACGCTCTCTTTAATTCTTCCTCTATTCTCACTGTAAATTTGTATCTCTTTCCTTATCGGCTCTCCTCTTCTCGTTTTACTCTCTAATTGTTTTATTTTATCTTTCACTCCCACTCTCTGTCTCTCTCTCTCTGTCTCTCTCTCTCTCTCTCGATTTTAATTTTCCTTTTTTATTCACCCCCCTTTTCTCCCTGCCCCTCTTTTTTATTCTTCTACTCTTTCTTTTCATTTACATCCCATTCCTCGTCGGCTCCTACCTCTCTATTTAAACTCATTATAATTGCAAGGCTTTTTTTATACTCTCTTTCTCATACCCTTTAATCTCTCCTGGTACTCAACCTCTTATATTGTAACAACCTCCATATTTCATTCTTACCCTACCCTCTCTTTAAATCTGCATCTCTTTCCTTATCTACTCTCATTTTTCACACACACACACTCTCTCTCTCCATCTCTGTTCCTTTTTTTATACTAACTTTCTCATTTTTAATACCTATATTTATTCACTCACCTATATTGTCACTCGTTTCCTTTTTCATTATTTGCTTAACCTCTCTTTGAATCGACCTTTCTTTCCTCATCTACTCTCACTCTTCTCCTCTCTTTCCATCACTGTTTTTTATTCTATCTTTCTTCTCTCTTCCCATCTTAATCTCTATATTTATTCACTCACCTATATTGTCACTCGACTCTTTTTCATTATTAGCTTACCCTCTCTTTGAATCTACCCTTCTTTCCTCATCTACTCTCACTTTTTCCCTCTCTTTCTCCATCACTATTCCCTTTATATTCTATCTTTCTTCTCTCTCTCCATCTTAATCTCTATATTTATTCACTCACTTGTATTGTCACTAATTCATTTTTTTTTATTCTTAGCCTACCCTCTCTTTAAATCTGCCTCTCTTTACTTACCTATTCTCACTCTCTCCCTATCTCTCCATCTATCTGTCTCACTTTTAATCCGTATCTTTATTCGCTCGCCATTATTGTCTTTACCTTTCTATTTCATTCTAGTTTTATTCTCATTTCGAATTGGCATCTCTATCCTTATCTATTCTCCCTCCTCCCGCTGCATCTAAACTAATTTTAATTTCTAAATATTTTATCATTTCTTATATCGTTCCCGCTTAGTATGTCTCTTTTTATTCACTCTCTCACTCTCTCTCTCTCTTTCTTCCGGTCTCTCTTTTTCATTCTCTCACTTCTCTGTCATTACCTTTGTACCTCTTTATATCGTCTTTTTCTCTTCTGTATATCTGTCTCATTGTCACTCCTTCGGTTGTCTTATTTTTCTTTCTCTCTTTCTTCTCTCTCTTTTATTCTCCCTAACCCCCTCTTTCATTCTTTCTATTCTATTTTATTGTTTCAATTTTTCTTTCTCTCTTTCTCTGGTCTCTTTGTGATATTCATTATTTCTAAGATAATCCATTCTCTCCGATACCATTTCGAATTTTTTGGCCTTACTTTATCTCTACTTTTATATCCAATATCTCTTGTCTTCCCGAATTACACTCTCTTTCCTACCTATCACTAACCCCATCGTTTCTACAACCTCTCCCCTTCTCTTTACACTATACCAATTTCTTTTCTCTCTTCTTCCCCCCCCCACTCTCTCTTACTCTACATTGAACTTACTCTCTCCTATCCATGACACTTCTGTTACCTTCATCTCCTACTTAATGTCGCCCCTCACGTTTCTCCATTTCTCTATAACCCTCACTCACTCACTTACTTCCTTTCTTTTCTTCATAACCTCCGCTATCAATCAAGCGTCACTTTCTCTGCGATTAGCTCTTTGATATTTTTCAGCAGAAGGTCAAGTTTCCTTCGGGTTTCTGCGCATGCTAAGCCACTTAGGAACACCTACGTTGAGACCGAGATTTCTTGGTGGCTCTGCGCATGTGCAAAAGGATTAGTAGCATGGCTGTGTGGGCAGGATTTGTTCGCTAAAGAAATATGAAGGAACGAGAGGAGTGGAAAGTTCAGGAAAATATAGTGAAATAAACAGAGAACTGATGACTCAAATGCGAAAAAGAAAGGGAAAAACTAGAGAAGAGCAGCGATGGTGAAAAATAAGGTGAGAGATGAAACAAAACAGTTAGAAATGAGATAGAAATAAAAAAAGGAGTGTTTTGCATAGAAAAAATGGCGTGGGAAAAACAAAGACAGGAAGAAAAATGTGAAGAGATAGAGGAAGGATAGTCAATTTCAATGGAGTGGAGAGATGAAAAGAAGAGTAATAGGGGAAAATAACCGTGACGAAAAATATTTTGTGTAAAAGAAAGTTAAAAAAAAAAAAAAGAAAAAGAAAAAGCCAAGAAAAATTGGATGAAAATGGAAGATTTGGAAGATGAGAAATAGTTGGGCGATTTAGATAGAGAAAGAGCAAGTGAAATGTCGAGACATGTGAAGACATATAAATAAAGCCGATGGCATATTGTACGGGAAAAAAAGGAGGGAACAGAGAATAAGATCCGTATAAATAGGCGAGGGAAACGAATATAAAAAGGAAAAGTAAATTATCAGAAAATGTGTTGGATGATTGATTGTACGACATGTCAAACCTTGTTGGTCTATTAAACGCTGAATGAGACTCCCAGTGAGAATCGAATTGACTGGTAATGGTCATTCAGACGACCTTTCGCATACCATTACACGCACTAAACCGGCTTTTAAAGGCAAAGAAAGATAGACAGCCATATATATATATATATATATATATATATATATATATATATATATATGTATATTGTTGATAGGAGTTTCACGCTTTAGCGATCGTATTGCTAAAGCGTGAAACCCAGGGTCACAAACTCACATCTATCCAACCAAACATGTTAGCTTTATCTTCTGATAATAAATAAATAAATAATTATACATATATATATTTTATTTATATTTATATACACACTTTACACACACACACACACGCACACACACACATATATATATTATATTTTTTTCATATAAACAAAACCAATTTACTCACTACAAAGATGCAACTTCGTTTCAGTGTATTTACTTGCACTCCGACTAGTGAGAACCAAAATGGTTATGAACAATTTCTGTTAGGACAAACATAATCATTCATAATCTTTTTGATTCTCACCAGTCGAAGTGCATTTAAATGCACTGAAACGAAGTTGCATCTTTGTAGTGATTAATTTTAATTTGTCTATATGAAAAATTACAAAAATAATTATTGCTCTTTTGAATGTTCTGAGTTGATATCACTATTTTTATTACTTTCTTAACACATACACGCACGCACACATACACACGCACACACACACGCACACACACACACGCACACACACATACACACACACACATATATATATATATATATATATATATATATATGAACGAAAATAATATATAAATTAAAAATAAATATATATTTCTAACGTTCACAGCAGCAATTCAATGCTGTGAACGTTAGAATTTATCTATTATTTTCGTTCTCATTACATTCGGATATATATATATATATATATATATATATATATATATATATATATATATATATATATGTGCGTGTGTGTGTGTGTGTCGACATTTTATTGAATATGGCAGACAAGTTGTTTTTATTTAGTTTTTTTTTATACGATTTCTCATGCGATCTAATAATTTTATTATCTTTTCGGATGATAAATTATATAAAAACTGTCCGAATGTTCTTTTTATCCGAGCGCCTTCGGCTATACATTTAGCCATTTTCAGCCTTGATTTGCAGCCAGTCTAGGAGAAGGCCCACTCTGAATTCCATAGCGTAGAGATGGCAAACAGAAACCAAAATATCTTTGCTGAGAAATAATGGCATTTCACAAATATTTAAAAAAAAAAAGATTTCATGGAACCAATCATCATTGTACATAGCATCAAAAAATATGGTGAAGTGCAAAGATTAGCAGGAATTCTCTTGAAGCCCAAGAAAAACCAAGAACATAAGTTTGCAACCCAATAAATGTGTCGTGAAGATATGTGAATAAATTAGCATTCAAATATGATGGAATATTCAGAGATTCTCAACGTGGGTCCTTTGACACACAGCTGAGCCTGAGGCATTTTTAAACTCGCATGGAAGTGCATATTGAAAAGAGTGGTAACTCATCCTGAAGCTCAACGAAGGCTTGAAATTTAAACTCGACAAACTGCAAGATAGACGCCAGGAGCAACGTTTTCATTAGTCAGGATTTTGCTTTTGTAAATAAAATGTATTTGCTTTTACACGGAATTTCTATTAGTGCTTATGTGAGTCTGAAATATTTTTTCCAGCCAAATACGGCTCACAAGGAGGCAAAAGAGAAAAACACGGGGTTAAATTTACAAGGTAGATTCGCTTCTTTAGCCTTGATTTGCAGCCAGTCTAGGAGAAGGCCTACTCTGAATTCCAAAGCGTAGATGCGGCAACTATAAACCAAATGATCTTTGCTGAGAAATAATGGCATTTAACAAGTAATAAAGAAAAAAGAACTCATGGAAGTAAATATCAATGGTACTGTAAGCTTGAATGTGTGGCCGATGCAATGAATAAAGCGCTGACATTAGAAATCGAAGACTGGAGGTCCAGTTCCAGTTGAATTGGTTAAATTCACTTACGCACACCTACCTTTGGAAGAGGTATGAATTCACCAGGTGTCTCCACTAGCTTATGGGTCAAATAGGACTCTTATAAGTAAATCATTATTAACAAATAACTCTTACAATTTAAAAATATTTTTCTGTCTTTAAATAACCCGCAAAAATTGTTAAATTGTAAAAAACAAATCCGAGATTCTCAACGTGTGACTTTTGACCCACAAATGAGCCTTTGAAATTTTAAAAATTTGCATAGAAGTGCAAATTAAAAAGAGAGGTAACATAGCCTAAAGCTGAACGAAGGCTTCAAAGTTCAAATCGATAAACTGCACGGTAGACTCCAGGAGCAATGTAGTCATTAGTCAGGATTTATATTTTCGAATACATTTTGCTTTTGTAAAGGAAATACATTTCCTGTTACATGGGATTTCTATTACTACTTATGTGGGCCTGAAATGGGCCAAGAGGAAGAAACAGTTGAGAAACACTGGTTTGATTTTAAAACTCCTTAGAATTGGATAAATGGAATTTCCCGACGTTTGAACTTTTTAATCATGGTGCGATGGGTGAATTGTCGTCTAAATTACGGAAAAATGAAAATAAGAATGATATCTCATTTTAAAAGATCAAGATACCACAAAATCATCTTGAAATACTAAAGAGTATATTTATTCAAGAAAATCGCCATTGGTTTCAAGTACAACCTCCAGACGAATTCGGAAACTCCTGCATCTCTTCTGGACGGTCTCCTTGTTTAATTTGATGAATGCTGCCACAAATCTTGAATTCAGTTCATCTTTGGTGTTGCGAGTAGTTATGTTGATCTCTCGCTCAATTGCGAAATAATAATCAAGAGGATTGCAGTCTGGAGAGTTAGGTAGATAGATGTAAAGGGTGATGTGGTTGCAGAAATTTTCTGACAAGCATGACGGGGTTCTCCTGATTGTGTGGGATGGTGCAGAATCATGTTGCCAGATAAAGCGTCTTCCAGCAGTCACCCATTTGAAATAGCCCATAATTATCTCCTCAAGGTGCGAATGCCAAACAGTTACAGCATACCTTTCCAAATTTCTGACCGAGTAAATTGCGACATGATGCTCTTTACTTACAGACGGTACCCAACTGACCCTAATATACTATGCAGTCGAGAAAATTCAAAGTAAACAACGTGCTTTAACCGTCACACACACACACACACACACACACACACACACACACACACACACACACACACACACACATATATATATATATATATATATAAAAAAAGAAAGAACAGTGAGATATATAATCCGGTGTACTTATAGATATTTTTATTTTTACAAAATAGTCCTCAATGTAAATTTAAAGAGCATTAATATTATAAATTAATTGATTTAAAATATGTTATTTTTATTTACAAAGTTTCCATTTTTTGAAACATGGTTAGAACTTTGTTAAAAAAACAAACCATATTTTAAATTAAAATTTATATATATATATATATATATATATATATATATATATATATATATATATATATATATATGAAAGTTCTGAAAGTTCAATTAAATCCGATAATTATATGAATTTTTTCAAAATTTTCTCAAACATGTTTTAACATCAAAGATACAATAAAATTTCCTATACTGGTCTTTAGCTTATCAGCTGAAGCAAGAAAACTAAGATTTTTAACCAAATATAGGAACAGCCTAGAATGGATTAACAAATTTAATAGAATAATGAAAAAAACAGTTCGACATTTCTTCTTAATAATAACGCAAACATTTTAATAATAAATCTTTTTTCATCATCTTTTAGTACCTACTACATAAAACTATTATAATGGCGCGTAGTTATCCAGGTAAATATAAGGATTTTATTTTGATAAGATAGATTTAGAAAAGAAGTTTTATCGTTAGGGTTTCAAAAAAAACATAATATATATATATATATATATATATATATATATATATATATATATATATATCTTTGTAATAGAGTTTCATGTTTTTTTAAGTTTCATGCCTTTACGTAATCGTCATATAAATTTTCATAACAATATATATAATGCAAATATAAAGTTTGTCACTTAAGATACTAACGCCGAATCACAAAATACCGACTCAGAGTTTCGTAAATGATAAATTTCTATGACAACCAAAACTACTTGTATTTACGTTTACATATATATATATATATATATATATATATATATATGAACTTATCATTGGTTCAAGGTTGATGTAAAACACAACATTTGTCTTGTATGATATATATTTCTGCGCGTATGTGTATAATGTCTTTATTTCTCGTTTTCTTAGTTTTTCTTGTCCATTTATACTCTTTTCTTATTGATCTTAGAGACTTTTTTTATCTTTCTTTCAGTTTTCTTGAGTTTGACGTCCGATTTTCCAGACATTCACTCCGTTTGTTAATTCTTGATTGTTCAATTGTGTTTGAGAAATTCTAATTCATGTTTTTAGATTAATAATTTCAAAAATGCTTTAACGATACTGATAGAAATTTATATATGTCCCATTTGGCTTTATATATATATATATATATATATATATATATATATATATATATATATATATATATATATATATTATTTTTATGTTTCGCTGCATCACAGCTCTTCATTTTTCTAGACATCCCCATTTAAGAAAGAATGAACCGAAAACCAAATCGATTTGGTGTCAGTCAGAGCTTCTGCCACTGAGCTATCTTCATTCGGCAGAAAGAATCATTTAAATCTAGCGTATTGTTTTTCGAATGTAAACAAATATCAATCAGCCGAAGTGCTCTATTTATTTTATTATTAGCGAAGAGTTTTTTTGTTTATAGAATTATGCTTATCACCCAACAGTGCTCAATTGAAATATATTTTCAAAGCAAAATTATGTCTAATTTAATTTTTACTAATATATATATATATATATATATATATATATATATATATAATAAAAGATTTATATTTCTATATTCCTGAGATGAGGTACTGTGAATTATTTACATTATTCGGACTATTGTCCTCCACTTTATCGCCATATTTATTACTAAAATTACTATTATTAAATATGGCGACAATGATGAGGACAATAGTCCGAATCTGTAAATAGTATAAAAGAATTAATAACTGTAAATACATCATAAATTGTACTATCATAACTTTTTGAAAAGTACAAAAAAAGGATACTATATATATATATATATATATATATATATATATATATATATATATATATTATATTATCATTGTTCTATTTTTATAATATTGAACTCTATATGAAAATATCCTTTTGTTTTTAAGAAAGCCTAAATTTTATATATATATATATATATATATATATATATATATATATATATATATATATATATATATATATATATATATATATATATGCATGTGTGTGTGTGTGTGTGATTCCCCAGTTTTAAATCTTTGTATCACAGCTCATCAGTTCGACTTGACATCAAGTCCTGATCGCAACTCAACAAATTTGGTGTCAGTCAGATTTTAACCACTTATTTATCTTCATTCGGCATAGAGAATCAACTAATTATAGCGTATTGTTTTTTACAGATAAATAAATGTTCAATCAACCGGAGTTTTTATTTCATTTTACTGAAATGCTTATTTGTCGACCGCATTCAATTTAATATATTTAATATACTATATTATATATAAAACCCATTTTTTATATTTTATTATATATTTGTTGACAGTCATTTCTATGGTTCATCGTATGCTTCAAGTCAAAGCTCATTACATATTTTTAATAGTATTTTTTATCACTTCTACACTAGTTGGCAATATAACTCTCACGATGACCCAGTTGAATTTCCCCAGAATGTTTACCTGAAAGGGGAATGTAACAATACTCACCACAAATCGAACTTGTCCTCATTTTAACCTTCAGTGTACATGAACTTGTATTACTTTTAAAATTAAGGTCTGAATAATCCATGTAAGTTTGTTCGATTTGTACATATTGAAGTTTGACATAAAAATGATTAACATCCGCAAATTGTAGCAAATTCCAAACGTTTACCTACGACATTTGCCGTTGTTTGGCACGCGCATTATATAACGTGCATTATATTTCAATTTGATTGACATCGACTAACAGACATTTGAGAAACGTTCAACTTTGAAATCTCCAGCCGAATTTTTCGTAAACCACGTGTTCCATCTATCATACGGATTGGTTGGAGCAATAAAACGTTTTTTGTTTTGTTTTTTATTTGTGTTGAATTTCATCCTTCTAAATATTAGCTATTACAATATTGCAAAAATTTTACTTCTCTTTGTTTTAGTCTCCAGTGATAGGATCAATAGATTAATAAAGCCCATTTGAAGAACTTTCTAAAAGTTCCCACTAATAGGACAACTGTCACCATCCAGCCCAAAGTAATCTTTATCATTGAAAGTAGTACAACAAATAAATCTCAAGAGATACTCAATCTAGGTCGTTAATGAATGAGGATGCTGTATATATATATAGAATATTTTTATTATAAAGATCATTTTGTTTTTTATATATTTTAAATGGATATTCGTACTGTATATATGTACATTTGAAAATTATAATTTTTTTATATCCCTTTATTTTCATGGGCTATATGAAAATGAATTCATCGGGAACATATATAAATCAACTCGTTTGACGAACTACAAAACCTAATTGATATCCTCATGTATCGACATTTTGAGATTTCCACCTCTTCCTATTTATTATTATTATTATTTTATTTTGATTTCTGGTAGTAATTTCTCAAAAATTCCGAATTAACCATAGACCCAAGGCCAGAAATAGCATCATGATATTTTTCATTTGAGTATTTTTGAGGAATAAAATACCTAAGATCAAAATATTTTAAATACAATTTTCAGCTTCGTGGGCTGCACATTTGAGAAAAATATTTTTAATTTTTAAGAATTGGGCTACCAGGAATCCTGTCAATTGTTTTTTATTGAAACCTTTTTGAATCACTAAAATTCCAACTTTTCAAATGGTGTTGTTGATGTCCTTCTGGAAACATTTTGACGATTTTGATTTCAAATCCTTGTAGTTTGATATACATATTTTTGAAGGTCTTTAACGATATGTTTGTCTGCAGTCATCCCATGTCAATTTAGAAGGCCAATTTTTTTTTGCGGGCTGCTGAACACGATGTGTTGGCGATTAGTTTTGATTGTTCTGTCCGTGTTTAATGTAAAGTGAAACAAAATTGTCAAAACCCAGGTCTATATCTTTTCAAACCGGATTGCTCTCAAATAAATTCAAGATTTTTTAATTATTTTTTTATTATTATTATTATTATATCAGGTCATCCCATAAGTTCTGTCCGAATTTTGAATAAAGAAAACAAGTGACCAAATGTTACATTTAATTACAGATTCAATCAACAATGTATTTTCCCTGATTATCTATGACTTCCTTCCATCTATTAACAAGCTTACTAATTCCATTACTGTAAAATTCTTTTGGCTTTGATTCGAAGAACTCACAAATGTCAGTTTTAACCTCTTCCTGTGTTACAAAAAGCTGTTTCTTCCAAATGATTCTGTAAGCTACGAAACAATTGGTAGTCTGAAGGAGCAAGATCGGGAGAATAAGGTGGATGAGGAATTTTCTCCCAACCAAGTTCTTCGATCTTTTGTGACGTGATTCTTGCTGTGTGGGGTCGCGCATTGTCCTGATGAAACATCACCTCTTTTCGATTCACTAGAGCAGGTCTTTTTTTTCTCAAAGCTTGGTTCAAACGCTCTAATTGCTGACAGTATATTTGAGCATTAATTGTTGCATTAGGTGGTAAGAATTCAACGTGGATTATTCCTTGGCGATCCCACCAGATTAAAAGAAGAACCTTTTGCCCATGAAGTTCCCTTCTCGGCTGTGGCTGGGATCCTTCCCCTTTACCAAAACCACTGTCTACGACGCTTAACATTTCGATAAAAGATCCATTTTTCGTCACAAGTCTATCCAAAAAAGATGAAACAAGTTGGCGAGAATGGAGAGAAGAGCAGATGTCAACTCGGGATTTGAGGTTGTTTTCAGACAATTCATGAGGCACCCATTTTCCAAGTTTAGGAACTTTTCCAAGTTGTTGAAGATGACGATGAACAGTTGTATGGTTTGAACTGAGAACCACTGCCAATTCCTCAACTGATAAAGCAGGATTTTCTTCAAGGGCTGCTTCAAGAAGCTTTTCATCAAACTCAACTGGACGTCCGGTTCGATCTTCATCTTCAAGGGTGAAATCTCCACCTCTGAATTTTGCAAACCATCTTCTGCAAGTTCTTTCATTCACACATTCCTCTCCATAAACTGAGTGAATGTTTCTAGCCGCTTCGGCTGCTGAGTTTCCTTTCTTGAACTCATAAAGCATTATGTGCCTCAAATGATTCTTGGGTACTTCCATGTTAGCAGGGTTTTAATCAAACAAAATTTAATTTTATTGTTCTCTGAAATAAAATTTGATCAGTTTAAATGCATCTAAACATAAAAATAATGTTCAGCTCCATTAGACATTATAAAATACTCTTTAAATTTCGTTCATTTTAACAAAAAGTTAAAATTCGGACAGAACTTATGGGATGACCTGATATATATATATATAATTAATATATATATATTTATATATATAATATATTAATAAATTGTAATAAATAAAAATTTTCTTTTCTGAAATCTTCTATTTCATGAATTTATTTCAAAAAAAATTTTAATTTAAATACAATCTCATTACAATTAATTTTGTGATTTGATTTTCAAAATATTTTATTAAACAATTTTGTTCATACCATGAATAAATTTTTTTTCTTTTTTGATTTTATCTTTAAATTTAAATGAAAAATTTCTAATTAAAATTGAACAACCTTTTGTCAAATATTTTCATTGTTAAATTCAAAATAACCTTGAAAAATTTTATTTAATTAACTTTTGATCATAATATTTTTATTATTTTATCATAAAATTTTTATTTTATCTAATTAATCGCAAAAAAAAAATATTTAAAAAACGATATTTATAAAATAAAATATCAAAAATTGAATTAAAAATATATAAATTTTTGAAAATCGAGAATAGAACATATTGAAATTTTTATCAATTTTAAAAAAATTAAAAAATACCTTTATTTCATTATAAAATATAAAATGTGAATTGAACAAAATAAGGAATAATAAAATTTTTTCAGTTTGTTGAAGAAATATTCAAAAGAGAAAAAAATGATTTAAACAATTCTAAATAAATTTTGAATAATTTTATTATATAATTGTCAATGGTATATAAATATATGAAAAAATTTGTTTTTTTTAAAAATCAACAGGTCAAAAATATCATATATATTTTTTTTAACAACTAAATATAATCAAAATTCTTGAAATATTTGTGTTTTTTTTTATTATAATATAGTGGCTGTTATATTCATTTAGCAAATCTGACATCAATTTTAAATAAATTATAACATTTGCATCGCCTAAAATAATTCTTTTTTAAATCAATTTTAATTTTTCTTCTATTATATATAATATTTTCTATATATATTTTATATAAAAATTCATATTAATTTTTTTCAATTTACATTTATATTTATTTTCAATTTTATAATAAAAAAAAATTTTAAAATTTTTATAATGAAAATACTTAATTTCCGAAATAAATAATTAAAACAAATAATAATCATGAAATTTTTTTTTTTGTTAAATTTTTTGATTTTTAATCTCAAATATTTTTTCCAATAAAATAAAATTATTTTTTTTTAAAATCTTCAATCAAATAAACTTTTCATTTTTTAAATTTATTTTTTTTTATAAATATTTTAAAATTTAAAATAAGAAATTTTATTAAAAAACAATGGATTTAAAGGACAAACATAAATTATTTATAGCTTTTTTTTGAAAATTAAACAAAAAGAAAAACAATATTTATTCTTTTTTTAACAAATAACAAAAAATTAATATTTATTTAATTTACAAATTTGAAAATAGAATTCTAATAGATATAGAAAAATTTTTTAACAATATTCAACAAATAATAAATGTTTTAAATTTATTGATATTTTTTTTATTTTTAAATAATAAATATTTTTTAATTTTGCAATTATTTAAATTATTTTTTTTTGGGCATTTCATTTCTCTACTGATCAAAAAAAAATTTACCATTTTTTTTTAAATTTAATTTATCATTTTTACTATAATCATCCAAAAATTTTAAGAAAAAGAAGTTTTTAAATTTGTTTTTTTTAATTTTTTTTTTTTTTTGAATTTAATTTTTTGAATTCAATAATAATTTACAATTTCTTTTTTTCATTAAAATTTGTATTTAATGTGAAAAATAAAAAATTTTTCATGGGAAAACAAACAAAAAAAAAAAAAAAATATAAATTAAATTACATTGTAAAATATTTATAAACACAGAAAATGATTTTTTTTGGAAAAAAAATTTATACTCTAAGAAAAATTAAAATTATTTTTTAAAT
>CAHIKZ030002003.1:265000-310000 GCA_903632075.3 Acanthosepion pharaonis | reverse complement strand
GCGAAATAGGATTATAAAACGTAAGTATTAAAGGCGTATTTCGACTATCCGAAAAAAAATCTATGAAAGGAAACATTAAACGAACAATTAAGCAGGAGTCTAAATAACTGGGTCTCATTCGTAGACAAATTATTGATATTCGTGAAAACGATGAAGATTTTGCTATTTTTCTATAGTTTTGAGAGGTATCTTTAATATTCAAATATTTCTTAAAACAAAATAATATTTGTTTCAGATACAAATCAGATAAGAAAAGACAACGAACGCCAAAAATATTTTCTGCATTGTTATGAGTTGCTTGTAGTGTATCTTTTTAATTTTATAGTTATGAAACTATAAATTTTAAATTTTGTCAACAACTGAAACGCTAAGCGCCTGTATGTTTTAAGATTTTTTGGGTATATGCAAATATATATATATATATATATATATATATATTTATATATTATAAATGAATTTTAAAGTCAACATTAGAGGCGTCAGGCCACTGATTGCATATAGCATGAAACAGACTGTCGCCCCTAAGTGTTGACTTTATGTTCACTTTTATATTTATACTTACACGCCTCTATCTCTGATATTGAGCACTTTATTCCATAAATATAGCATACCTTAAGACTATATTTCTTTATATATATATATATATATATATATATATATATATATATATATATATTGATTATCGCACAAACTTTGACTGAGCTAATCAATAAGTTGTCAGTTTTAAAAAAATAATATATGCTTTATTCTTTCATAATTTTTACATTATGAAAAATAAAGCATAATATTTTTTCTCTTATAGGGTTAATATACACATTTTTCTCATAATTTTTTTTGAACCACTATAACCTCTTTTCTTATATATATATATATATATATATATATATATATATATATATATATATATATATATATAATGGTTTGTCAAAATATCAAGTTTGCCATATTTTTTATATCTTTAATATAAATATTAAAATACAGTATCCGTGTTGAGTGTGTTTATATAACCAATTTGTTTTTTTTTTTTTTATCCTAAAGTCAGTTCATTAACCAGTATCGAACTTTTATCATATAATTGTGGAGAATTATGTCATTTGAATATTAATAAGCTTCATGTTGATATTGTTCTCTACGGAAATCAAAAAAGACATTCAAAAATCAAAAGACAAAATCGTTTTACCGTTTTGATCCTGCCGGTTATCGAATTAATCATTTGAAAGAAATAAAAAACATTTTTGAGCCATTTATTTTAAAAAAGGTCAATTAAGACTAGACTTTAACATTGTTAATTCGACCACAAAATCCTTGATAAAAGCTGTAGATGCGACTATCAGTTTACAATATGTTTCAAAGAGATTCTGAAAAATTTTTTATCAGTCTTCCTTTAAATACAAACTTTATACCTTTGTTTGTGATGTATACTTGAAATTTAAATTTTTTTTTCGTTAATCATTCGTTTCAATTTGCCTTAGAACCTACGAGATATTCTCCCAGCAACGTGATGCTTTGGTTTGACGCCAATTTACCACATGCACATACACCCATTGTCACCACGCTACGTAATAAATACATCTTCCTCGTGAAAGCATCTTGGAAGATTTTTATAAACCATAAAAAATCACATTTCTCATCTAGATTAATAATGCAAACAAGAAATATAACAGATATATGGAAGAAAAATATAGTTTAAAATGAAAAATGAAATATTTTTTATCTTTTTTCTTATTTTAGTTTTTCTTTTTTTTGTGTTGATTCAAATGCAGTAATTTTACAATATGCTTTTGAACAATTTTGCGTTGAAAAATTTTTCCATGTGAAACAGTGATGACGCAAAGACCTTAAATGCGCAAAACTTTGAATACAGTACATACTACGTTTAAGTGCATCATCTATCACAATATTTTCATACTAAATTGCCCTGTTTGCTAATCAGAGGTTGTTAACAATTCGATCGACCACCTTTTCAGAGAAAATGAATCTAATCAAAATTATGGGATCATGTTAGTCCATTGCAAAGAGTTAATTTACCAGATTTTCAAAAAGCAATAAAATTTCATAAAAAATGTCAAATCAAAAATATTGACAGAAAAACACAATCTAATTTTTTAGAGTTTTAAACAAACCATATTTTGTCTAGACATCGCGTACTGATGAAGTAATTACAGCAAACAGACTGAAAAAAAAACAGACCGTTGCAAATGGCTGTCATAAACTGATAATTATTGCTATAATTATAATTAAAAAAGCAAACGATTACATGATTTGTTCTTATTTAATTTCCTTGGAATGTGAATTATTCACTGCTGGTTAAAGACATTTCTTATGGTGAAAAATTATAATTTGAATTAAAACAAAATTTTCTTGGTCAATTGAAAAATTATAAATAAAACAAAATAATGTTATGAATTTTATTTTGACGTTTAAAAAAAAAAGAAAATGGTAAAAGTTTGTTGATGGAAAAGAAAAAAGGAAGAATAAAATCAATGATAAATATATATCATGACAAAATATTTTTTTTCTCAAAAAATTCATTATATCAACACACACACAAAAACACAAAGGTCCAACTGATGGTAGAAAAAGATGAGACAAATTGATTGTTTCATTTTTAATACAGGATTAATCTGGATCAGAAAGTAATTAAATTTTAGAAAAAAGGATATAGAAACGAAAATAACATTTTTTGTATTTAAAATTATATCTCTGTTCCTCAAAATAAGCCATCAAAAGAAAGTAGAATTTTTTAAAAAAATAAATTCCTGATTCATCATATTTTATCTATTAAGGTGTTCAGAATGTAATTAAGTTTTAGCAGTAAGGTATATAAAGTCGAAATGAAATTTAAATAAATTTAAATATTTGTTGCATGGGGTGAAAATTAAAACTTGAACCTAAGAATGGAATATAAAAATTTTTGTTTGATGTTTCTGATTGATTTACCAGCTGTTCAGATCCCAATTTTTTTTTTTTTCAGAAATTGTAAAAAACAAATGAAATTTAAATATTGACTTTTTTTGCAAATAAACTGTCAAAAATAATTTCTTTTACGAGAAAAGATGGGAAAACGTAGATGATTTTTGCAAATGCAAAAAAGTTCTGTTTATAACAGAATTATTAAAAATTGAATAAAAACATTATCTCAGTAATTTTCATACTTTTTCATCATCATACAATTGTTTTTATGTACTGTATCTGTGAAAACTGGTGATAAAAAAAAGGTCATTAAAATAAATTATCTACCTATTTATCTGAAACTCTGTATCCATTTAAAAAACTTTCAAAAGTGCAAGCCTGGTAGGTTTTCCAAAGGAAATAAAATAAATTCTCATCATATATTTCCCCAATATATATATATATATATTTTTATAAAATACAGAGATTTGTAAGAAATCAGATGAGAGAAAAAGCATGGAGACATATCAAACAAATTGGTTTGTATTTTAATGCTGAGACGAAAAAAGAAAAAAATGGCAAAAATTTTAAGGAATTTTAATATCGAAGTTATAAACATGTTGGCGAAAGATTGTAATAAATAAATTCATTTACTAAGGGCAAAGATGATATATATACGGATATATATATATAATGTTTATATATGGATATATCGTGTATATTATATATATATATAAATAAAGAAAAAATTAGAGAGAGACAAATTGTCAAATAAATTGACATCTAAAAAAAAGAAAAATGAAAATATCAGTGACATCCTTTGGAATGTTTTTTCCCTTTGAAATGTCAACCATTATCTAATTTGGATGGAAAAGGTCATTCAAATGAGGGATTTTATCCAGACAATTCCTTCAATTCTTTAACCCAGGTCATATTTTTTCAGAAGACAATTGATTTAGGCTCAATTTTTTTGGAGTCTAAGAACTAACTGTCTGTATGTTTGGAAAAATAACGTTGTCACATCCTTTTTTTAATATCTTTTTTTTTTTTTTTTTTTGGAATTTTGTGTTTGAATCTTCCCTACCCAGGATTTGCAGATTTTCAGTTTACAAATCCATTTTAAAAATGAATAATAATTTATTTTTCAATTAAAACAGAATTTTTTTCAGACGAAACGTCACTGCCCAAACCCAAAAAAAAATTTCCAAGAAAACGGTGTAAAATGATGTTTCGTCTTATTCTAATTACTGTTACATTTGTTGTGCTGTGAATTCATCCAAGACGTTTTAGTATTCCATGTCTTTTAAAAACAAAAGAATAACATTTCTTTTTGTATCTTCTGAATCTAACCATCATCCGTCCTCTGAAGCTCGCCTGATAGGTTCTAAGTTGCATTTAACAAACCCTTACCTTTAATCTGTCCTGTGAGTGTCACATTTTACAAGCCATCTTTCTTATTATGTGCCCAAAACGTTTCAACTCTATTTTCCTGTGAGGCGAATAAAGAAAACAGTAACCAGCGAGTAAATTCAAGTTCCTTCTTGAGTTCTGTTTCAAAATCACACTAACTGCCCGTTCTTGCCGTCAACCGTGAACGTCCCTCGAAGAACTCTCGACATCGGAAAAAAGTAGTTGTTTTTATAGTTGTTCATATACCCATAATCCCTTGCATCTTCATGTGATCCCATAATTCATTTTGTCCATGTCCCAGAATGCATTGCATCTTTATTGCATAAAAATGCGATGCCAGTCCCCTCATTCTTTTACGTTATCTGGCCGAGGATGGATTACGGCAGAGCGGTTTTGGTGAACTCCTTCATTTCAACTGCAGTAGCTTTACATGCTAAGCAAATACGGGCTCTTTTTTAGCGGGGACAAGGCAAATCGCGACCAGTTGTGCTCGTCCCAGGTTCTGTCTCATGTCCGCCACATCCTGATGTTTTACGTATAATATTTACGTTTTGTTGCCATTTTTTGTAGAAATTCATCGTTACTCAGACGTTTTCCCCATAATATTCTCAGCATCCTTCTTTAGAAAAAAAAAAAAAGAAGAATTTTTTTCTGAAATTGGCCAGGTCATCAAGCAATATACCAAAGGATGATATTACAAAATAGCTCGATATTCTTTTGTTTATAAAATTTTTTTTGAACCTTAATACTTGCTTAGGTTTTTGAATATTTCGAATCCACTGCATTTTTTGCATTTCCTTCCATTTTTAATTCATTCGTAGTCTGAATCTGTTAAGACGCTTCAAAGATAAAATAAATGGTTCCATTTTTTGTATTTTTAAATATTTTTTACAATAGAACCCATATGTGCTGCAAAACATTAATCAAAAGATAATGTTTTCATTCGTATTTTCTCATATAACTGATCCAAATAGATCCATAACCACAATTGCTTTTGAAAGAGACTCTTCCGAGGACCCCCTAATCAAAACAATCTTCCTTGTTTCAGTTCCATAGTCAACCATTAATTAGCCTACATATCTTCATATGATGTTATTCCTTTCTTCTCTAGCGACCATACAACATCGTCATTCATTAACCTTCTATCTTGAGTGGTTCTCTGGCCTTGAACGGGGTGGATCATACTTATTATAAAACCCAGGTTGTGTGTGTGTGTGTGTGTACGTTATATATTGGATCGGATTTCCTATATTTTTGGAACTGATTTCAAAAAAACTTCACAGGATGAAGATAAATTACCTTTACATGGTTCAAAAGCTTAAAATTTGGAAAAAACACTTGACATTTGCAAAAATCAATTTGAAAACATGATTAAGAGGCATCGCGAGAATGAAACACTGACAACTCCTATAGCGTTATACTTATAAAAACCAGGTTGTGTGTGTGTGTGTGTGTGTGTGTGTGTGTTCGTTTATATATGGGATCGGATTTCCTAAATTTTCAACCCTGTTCAACAAAACTTCTTTTTGGCAGGTAGTGTTTCTTATTGTCTTGCACACTTTTTTTTTTTATTTTTTACATTCACGAATGCAGATTAAAAATTCCATTTACCAAGACAATTGTTTATAATAAAATTCTATTCAATCGGTAGACTCATAACGATTGAAAACAATATTTTTGTTTGAGTTTGACCAATTCAAAAAAAAAAAAGAAAGAAACTAATTAAGACATGCGTGTCAAATCAACCTTAAACAATAAACTTTGTCAATTTTATTTTTCAGTATTTATGATGGTCGATACTTGATCCATCACTTACTGTTACATCCCCTGGCAATGCCGGGCTCTACTGCTAGTATTTAATAAATAAACAAAATAGTCTTCTCTGACTGTCATTAAAATGGCCTTCAGCATAAGCGTCAGATGGGAATTAAAAGATGAAACGTTCATAAAAAAACTCGATGCCGTAAAATCCTCGTCTTAAGGGGCAAATATGTTGAATTCCTGCTTGTGCCCCTACAGTAAAACTTTACAGAAGATGGAATTCTGCCATATGGAGTATTAATATTTGATTCCATCAGATCACTCGTGCGACCTATCATGTCGTATCGAGAATGCACGCGTACCGTCTATGACACAGTTATCCTTACAGTCCGAAAGCAAATAGGTTCGTGTTTTGAGTTTCCACATTTCAATTCGACAGTCGACCCAAAGGACGTGCATGCATTGTTCGTTCATTAAATGTTGCAGCTGGAGATATTCGACAGCTGCAATATGAAACAATTTTTTGGCTGGCTTCAAAAACCTTAAAAACGGTCAACTCGATTAAAACGTTCACGGAGGAGCGAATATAGCAGCTGCAGGCGTAAACAGTCAACTACCTGCGCCGTTACTTAAAAAGTATAGGATACCTCATTCAAAACCAATACGATTAATATAAGTACATATCGACTTTCATCTTGATGGATTGATTTCACACACACATCACACACACATTACACACACACACACACAAACACACATATATATATATATAATTTATATTATATATATATATATATATATATAATATATAATATAATATTTTCTGAATGAATTCAATGACCAACAATTTTTTTTCAACATCTTTGACTTGATAATGATTCAGAGATGTCTGAATTTAAATGCTTATTTTTTTAGTGATTTTTTAACATACTTATGTTATTTTTTTATAAAAAATAATTATATATATATATATATATATATATATATATATATATATATAATTTTAGTTATTTGTATGATTTTATGTATGTATCTCTTGGTGTAGACAGAATAAATTCTACATAATCTAAAAAATACTGTTCTTAAAAAAAAATAGTCATACTTCTAGAGCAAATATTATTTATTCGAAAATTATAATATAAACAACAATGTTCTTGATCACTAGATAAAAATAGCCATTTTGTTTCAACCTTTTAATGGTGTTATCCTTGTTCTTGAAATTCTAAAATTAAAATGGCCAATTTTTGGACCAGCTTTATAACATGTTTATGTTATAATTTTTGGTAAATAAAATTATATATATATATATATATATATATATATATATATATATATTTAATATTATATTTTTTATTTTATGAATGCTTAAAATAAAATTATCGGTACTTTTTTTATTATATCAAAAACTACACTGTCTTTTTTCTTCTAATTCACAATAAATCATTTTTTTTAAATTCATTTCTCAAATTATTAATAATATTAATAAATGTTAAACAGTTAAATTTGCATTTATAAGATTAATGTAAATTAGTTGATCTTTATAGGTTTTGCACAATGGAACGAACATTTAATGGAATAAATCATGCTGTCCAACATTTTTAAATATATACATATTTCATACATACATATAAAACTTTACATATTCATACATATATGTATATTATACCTTTACATATAAATAAAATAAATATGCAGTGTATTCTTTTGTAATTTTAAATTTTATTTCTATTTGTAGGAATTTTATAAGAAAATTTATCTGTATATTATGATATTAAACAACAAATCCTCGGTTTTAACATAATAAACTCCAAAATATTAAATATGAAAAAAATAACTTGGATATATAATAGATAAAATAAATCTATATATTTTGGCGTCTATATAAATAGACTTAAATTTTTTGTTTTAATTCTTTTTTAAAAAAACAGATTTCCAAGACATTCATATATATTTATATAATATATATAAAATATAAAAAACAATTTTATAATATTGTATATGTTTCTTGAGATATTTTTTTTAATGTAATATTTTACAATGTTATAAATTTATATATATATATATATATATATATATATATATATATATATATATATATATATATATATATATATATATATATATATATATATATATATAAGTAACTATATTCGTTTAAATAAACCCTCAATTTTTGATTTGCCAATAATCAAAATCAATCCCGATGGAAAAAAATTTTTTAAAAAGAAAGAGCTAGAAACATGAAAGTCTGTCGAAAAAAATCGCATAGATACAATATCAAAACCTTTGTTTTAAACCCCTTACTAGTAAACAATCTAAACAAAGAGCTCAATACAACCGTAGAGGTCAGACCTAGATAAACCTAGTTTTATCATGCAAATTCAATATAAATAGCCCATATATTTTAATTATTTTTAGATATATTTATATATGGTTTGTCTTCAAATTTTACTTTATTTTTTCTTTTCATATATATCTATTAGATCTATGCTATAATATATATATTTATATATATAAATATATTTATATATATATATATATATATATCTTTTTTCTTAACAACAAAAATATATGTATATTGAATCTTGTCAATACCAATCCCCTATTTATTGCATTTCATTGTTCAAGGCTTTTGTTAATTTTTATCCAGAAATATTGATTGGGCGATGATTTTCATATATAGATAAATTTGTTTGACGTTTAAATAGTTTTTGGGAAAAACGTGTTATCTATATCATCAACAATATGAATAAGGAGAATCCGCTCAAGTCCTTCAAAAATTAGTGCCATTTCGTATTCTTTAAGCTTTCGAACAGCAACCAAGGGATCCGATCTAAACAATTTCACTCATAAGGAAAATCAACACCCTGTATGATTCTCAAGTCTCTTCAAATATATATATATATATATATATATATATATATATATATATATATATATATATATATATTTATTTGTACGTCATTATATACCGTATAGCATTCATTGATCAACGTGCCTTATTGCTTTTAGACTGGAATCAATAATTTTTTTCTGGACTTAAAAGTTTTCAATCAGGTTAACTGAATAATCTTCATATAATGCGAGGTATAAATATCTAAAATGTCATAATATCTAATTTTGATCTCATCTCATTTCCTAACTTTGCTCCCTATGTTTTTCCTCTTTTAAAAATAATTAGCGGTTTATTAAGTAAAACATAAATCTTCAACAAAATTTCTAACTCTTCAATTAAGCTGTCAAATCTTCATCTCGAAACCGACCAAGAATCCATTTTATCAAAACAAACTATTTTAATATTTAGTATTTATATATATATATATATATATATATATATATATGCAATATTCTGATGCTTGCGATTAAATATCAAATGGAATCAATCGCCTTCGATATATATGGCGAAATTCTATTTCTTTTTAAATCTATCAAACTTTGAATTGGATAAAATTGACCTATAAAATTAACTCCTTAAAGGAAAATATGCATTAAAATTACTGTCTTTGATTGGGCTTCTGTTATTTTTTTATTTATGTATAAATTGATATATTTCCAACCTTTATTTTAAACTTTTAATTTTGATTTTTAAAAAATTTTTTAATTGGATATTTTAAAATAATTTGTTTTATAATATTTATTTAAATTTCAATATGTAATTTGTCTTATTTATAAGAAATATATATCTAAATCAATTATGATTTTGTTAAGATATTGTTTTATTTAAATTTAAAAATTTTTAGAATTATATGAAAAACTTAAAATAAAAAATGAAATTTTAATTAAATTAATTATTTTGAATAATTTAATTCAATTATATATCCATTTATTGAGGAAAATTAAAAAATTCAAATTTTTTGTTTTGGATTTTTAAAAAATAAATAAAAAGTTTAAAAAAAAAAAGTCAAATGAATTTTTGGCTAAATATGGTTCATTTATATGAATCTTAAATAATTTTTCGCCATTTAGCAAAACTTCAAAAACATGGAAATTTTGAAAAAACATATAATTTTAATACATTTTCATGTCAGTAATAATTTATGGGTTTGTTTAGAATTTATTCATATTTATAAATATAATTTAAAATTTTTATATATAAAATATATTTTTAAACTATTAATGTTTATCAAGATAAATACTCAATAATTATTTTATTTTATTTTATATATATAATATATGTATTTTAAATAAATAATATCTATATATATATATATAAATATATATTTATTAATACACTAAATTAAATATATTATATATTTTTTATATATATATATAATATATATATATTTATATATATATATTCAATATATCATTCTATATTTTAATCAAGAATGATTTTTTGCAAATTTTTGAAGTTAAAATACATTTATTTATATGATTGATTTTAAAAATATATATAATATTCAAAACATATAATATTCAATAAGTTCATAAAACATTTATATATATAACTAAATATTAATTAAATATTTTATATCAAAACTTTTTATCTTCTGTTTGATTTGGTTTAGTTATTATAAAATATCTTTTTATAATAATTAATTCTATTGTTATAATTTTGCTCATTATTTGTTTTAAATTTATTTTATTATTTATATATATATATTTTTCTATGGTATAAATTTCACCACCAAACATATTGTTTATATTATATATTATATATATAAAATATATTTATATATATATTCAACAAATATAGAAAAACTGAAATAAATAAATAAATATCCCAAATAAGATAATATAAATATATATATATCATATATAATTTATATATATCCGTTTAAAGAAACATATATATCTATATATATTATTATATATTATATATTTTTTGTTAATGTTGTTTATAATATACAAATTTTTTTATATATATAAATGTATATATGAAATTTTTTGGTCATTCTTTAATATGTAAATATATAAAATATACCCTATATATATTTTTTTATCCTGATTTATATCCTTATTTTTATAATATATATATATATATATACAAAAATATTATACTTAAAATATATCTATGTTATATATATATATAATATATATATATATATATATATATATATATATAAAAGAAATATATATATATAATATATATATATATATATATTAAATTAAAAAGAAAGAGGTGCCGCAAACGTTTTTTAGTTGTAATGTGGATTTATTGAGAAAAAAATATTATTTTGTTTTACATAATTTCACGACACGTGTTTTTGGTCTGGTCTCGCAACCGTCTTCAGGTGAAAGTGGAGATTTTACATATTATTAAAAATAATTAATTTTTCTTCATGTTCAATGTGGAATATTCTCGATATGAGACATTCTGTTTGTGTGTTGGCAATCAATTTTCTTTCTAGAATTGTCAATGAAGAGTTCTGCGTGAAGGGTCATAAAACAATTAAGGTTTGTCCAGCGGTAGTTATCGGCATTTAATCTTTTAATGTTTTAGTGACCTCTATGTGCTCTTGGATCTGTTTCTATTTTTGGCGTGTTCCTGTCAGCATGCGTGTATATATGCGTGCGTATATTTCCTTACTACGAAAATTCGTAAACTTATTTGTACTTATACGATACACACACATACACACATACACATCCCACCACAAGTAGTCAGTACACACACATACACACATATTTCCCAAGCTTCTGGAACCAGTACACACATACACACACACACACATACACACACACACACACACACACACACACACACGTACTTAAGTTGTCAACATCCGCATATACATACATAAATGTATGTATGTGTACATACACATATATATATCTCCTCGTGTCTCCCGTATATGAGTGTGCGTCCATGTATGTGAGCGATCATTGTATTTGGTCACCCTGTGTGTGTTTTTTTCATTTTTTTTTTTTTGGGGGGTTACAATCTATTCAGTTCGGGTTTGAATTTGTCTATAAAGTTTTTTCCTGTATTTGTAGATACGAGTAATTGTCTGTTTGATATATCGGCATGATATTAAACTTACCCTGGTTACATTTGAAAATGTGTTGTGATACAAAAAAGTTTTCTGTTGTCTGTCAATTTTATATTGCTTTTTGTGTGGGGAGACCCTGTTGTTCAGTTGTTGGCTGATGCCTATATACATGACTTCTTACATTTTGTGCATTTAAGTTTGCATAAACTACATTTTTGAGTTGCAGTTTAAGTTTTTGTTTATTGTGAATGTTTTTTTTTTGTTTTCAAAAGTGTAGGAGTTTCCTTCTATAATGATGTCACAAACTCCATCTTTTTTTGTTGCATTTTGTGACTCCTGTATTTTGTGTTGACTAAATTTAGATGAGGTTAATATGTGTTTTAGGTTTCTAGATTGGCGTTTGCTCTTAATTATTTTGGTTGTTTTAGTATATTATTCAGTTTATTATTCTTGCTAAGTAAATCTAGATTTTTTGTGATTTCTGGGAATATTTCTGGGTTGTTTTGTTGTACGTTGAGACATATGCTAGAGTTTGTTCGACGTTACGTTTCTTTTATTTCTAAGTTGGTCTAGAGGAATTTCTTTCCTGAGTTCAATACCTTTGTTTATTAGTGTTGTGGTGGGTAGCCTCGTTTCTTGAGAGTTTTATGTAGTTCTTCTAAGCGGATTTTCGGAGATGTTTATCAGTCACTATTGTACAAATTCTACGTGCTAGGGAATAGGGGGATGGATTTTAGGCAGCTTTTTGGGTGATGGCTCTTGAAATGAACGTATTGTTGGGTGTCTGTGGTTTTTGTGGTAGATATCTGTGATTATGTGGTTGTTTTTATTTCTAATGGTATATCTAAAAATGGTAATTCGTTAAAATTATATTCTTGCGTGAATTTGATTTTTTGGGTGTAAGTTTTGAAGTAGTGTATGGAATTGGTTAATATCACCCATGATGATTTCCAAAAATGAAGCAATCATCTAGAATATCTTTTCAAGATTTAGTGAATTGGGTCTTTATATTTGTCCCATTTGTTCTATCTTTTCATAGAGGTTTTCTTCTAGGTAAGCTAATGTTATATATGTTGGTGCCATTTTTTCCCATCGCAGTACCTAGGGTTTTGGATATAGTTTTTTGTTGTCAAATTCAAAGGTGTTATTGTTTAGAATTAGGTCTATACTATCGATAATGAACTCTTTAGTGAATCTCGGATGTAGTATTTCTGGATGTTTTCAATCCAAATGAGATCCTTTTTCCCTAGTTCATGGGGTATGTTACTGTATAGGCTACTGATGTCAAAAGTTGCCATAAGCGTTCCCGGATCTACCTTTTGTGGTATGCAGCTAAGGAAATGGATATCGTCTCTGATGTGGCTTTTAATTTGTTTAGTATATGGTTGCAATATTATGTCTATTAGGTTACTGAGTTTGCTAGTGGGACAGACTGGTCCTGCTACTATGGGTCTGAATGTAAGGTCACTGGGGTTTGGGATGCTAATGATTCAGATTTTTGTGTATGTATAGCTGCTTTTATTTCACTCGATTTATGAACTTTAGGTAATCCAAAAATTACTTGTTTTTTTGTTTACAAAGTTTATTAGGAAATCCTTCTCTTTTTTTTTAATATTTTATTATGTGTTGTGCAGAGTTTTGTAATTTTTGTTATAATGTTTTTTGTCTATGTTAGTGTCAATTACTTTGTAGCTGTTCCTATCCTCTAGTGTTTCTAGATTTTTGTTTTATAGTATGTTTTGTCCATGATTACTATAGGGCTGCCCTTTATCTGCTTCTTTTATAATTATGTTATTATTTTTCGAATGTTCTCTAAGGCTAGTCTTTGTCTATATGTGAGATTGTCGAATGATTTGGATTTTTCCTGTAGGTCAAGGTTCCAGAGTTTTTTCAAAAATATATTTATCTCATTGGTATTGTTATTTTTGTTTGGGAATAAATTGGATTTGTTTTTTACTAGTGACTCATCTGTACTACTTTCCTTTATTGTTAAATATTTCTCTTTAATCTCAGTTTGCGTTCAAATTCCTTAATGTCTTTTTTTAAGTCTACTATATTGCTTTTTAGGAGCAGGACAGAATTTTTGGCCCAATTTCAGTAGGTTGATTTCGTCATTTTTAAGTGTATATGTAATATTTTATTATTTTGGTTTTGGTCATCTAAACAGAGGACTGGGGCTTCTAAAAATAATGATTGTTTCTTTTAATATATCTTATGGTTTTCTAAAAGATAGAAATTCTTCCTGTACATTTTTTTCTTAGTGAAAACACCTATCGTAAAAATTAGGGTTGTTGTTTGAAAGATGGCTCTATATGAGTGTTAGCTTTTTATTGGCGGCCTGTTGATGTTGACTTATTTTATTGTTTTGTATTTCTTGTATGTGGATTGTGTGTTCAACTTTTGTGAAATTCTGGTTTTACTCCTTAATATGTCGGCAATGATTTGGTTTCCGTGTTATGGTATTTGTGAAGTTGGTTGTGAAAATTTTTCATGTATCTGATCTTTGATATATATCTGTACATTTTCTTTTGCATGATTGTATTTTTTATGTAGTGAATGCGTTGGTGGTGGTGAGTATTATTTCCTATTTTGTGTGTTTGTTTGTAGTAGTACTTTTTTATGCAGAAAATTTATATGGATAAGTTTGCATATGGTAGAAAAGAACACGGGTCTGTTTCTATTACTTTTTTCAGGTTTTGACTATGTTGGGTATCTTATTAAATTTCCTTTAAGTTATTTTTTTTTAGTTTTGGACTGTATTTTTTATTTTTAGTATCTCATTTCAATATTTTCTTTCATTTTAATTGATTTAACAATTATCTTAATTTTTTATATTCCGAGATTTTCTTCCTCTTTTTACATTTATCATATATTTATATATTCTTTATATTCCTTTTGTTTGTTAAAATTTATTAAAATCTTTGTATTAGATTTTAAAATAACAACTGTTTTGTCTTCTTGGATTATTTCAATTATGCATTTTTTATTATTCTTTTTGTTTTTTTTTTGTTTTTGTTTTTATTGTCTTGTGGTTAATCTTTTCGCACTTTCATCAGAACCTATTAATGTTTGTATATTTTGCTGTTTCTTTAAACACCATGGAATTAAAACAAGGGGGCTTTCATTAATGTCGTTCAAAGTTGGAATTCTGTTTTTTTTCATTAAGACCTTCTCTTTCCATAAAACTTTTTAATATTTTCAGGTATCGCACTGCGTTTTTATTCTTGTGTTTCTGTTTTGCAGCCTATAATAAATGGTGTGTGTTTATCTGTATAATCCTGTTTCCTCACAGTGAAAATTTCAAATGTTTCTAGTCTGTCATTAAAAGATTTGACCTTTCGCCTAATGGTATGTGTCCATTTAAAACAACCCTCATCTCAAGTCTATTTCTCTGCTCAGTTTCGTAACATAAACAAAGCAATTTGTAAGAAAATTGGATGGATTTTTTTTTAATCTATTTATCGTAATGATTTTTATTATTAGATAAAACTTCCTGTCGGAGAGCACATATTTGTTTCTTTAATAAGACCTCTTGAATATTCAGGTTCGAAGCCGAGTATAAATAAATATGCTGTTTCATAAATAAACGGAACGTCTACTCAAGTACGCGTATCCACTGAAATAACTTTTAAGCAATACAATCTGCCGGATTAATAAAAAAAAATCTATTCCTTTCTTTAGAAATTGCTTCGTTTACATAATCATACGAAAATGAGCAGATATGTCTATTTTGAGTGTCAGAGAAAAATGTGCTTAAAGACATTCTACGACTTTGCTTGACGATCGACGTACACCGTTTGGTCACGAAGTCCAAAGAACGTCAGATATAATGACGGTTATTCTCTAGGGGAACACAGTTTCGAATCCTGCTGGAGATCGCATATGTTTCCCTAATATGATTTTTTAAATATACCTTAGTAGACAAAAGTATATAGATATACTGTTTAATAAATAAGCGAAGACTCTTACTCAAATACCAGTATCCATTAAAAATAATGGTTAAGTCATGAATATCTATCGGATTAATTGATGTAATATGCATACACTTGGGTTCCCCTCACAATAATATGATTGGCTGGTGTCAGCCATAAATACAGACTGATGTTGAGGTACAGGGTGGACGCCTATCGTCTTCGCCTATTGCCTACGCGTATTGCCTATCTTTACCACGAGGATCAGGCCATTACGGTTACCTGCTAGATTGTCCTACCCGGTTACTGTAGTCAACAAGCACTTTGCTACTTCGAACAAATATATCCCTTTCCGGGACATATCAATAATGAATAAAAAAAAAAAAATGTATTATTGTTAGGAACGTTCTAGCGTTTTTTTTTTTTTTAAATGAATCAAATTTATTTAGAAATCTCAAGAACCAGACGCAAAAGGAATGTTCTGCAAGTTTTTTTCTTCAGTTCTTGAGTTCTTAGAATTTTTCTTTTATGTGGACAAAGAATTTGGAGCAATTTCCAACGGTGCTGGGGTTAATTTTCATTGTGACTATATTTTGTTTTCGTACAGAAAACCAATAAATGTATATTAAGAACGTGTGCGTGTGTAAAACAGTTTAGATATGAAACGATCTAATGAAAGTAAAATGCGTCTGTCTATTCATAGATGTTGATTTCTTTTATTGAATATTAAAATGCTCTCCCGTCTTATGAATAAAAATATGTACGGTTTCATAGTTGTTACATTGATCACATTACCATTTATTTATTTTTTATTTGACCGTGTAGAAATCCATACCAGCGTCTGTAAAATAAATACACATATGACTCGTTGGTTTTGTTTACTTGTAACATTTAAGTTCCCTCACTCTCAACACCCGGTAAAAAAGCCAGAAGTTCATAGACGCTGCGAACTAAACTCTAAAATATACGCAACAGAGATTGAGATCAAGGACACGCGTGTTATGATTAATCAAGAGTGGTTTCCCCTTGTTTTGTTACTCTCTTCTTTGACAGGGATATTTCTATTTACTGGGACTATAAAAGGACACTATATGCGAACCTTGTATTCTCAGTTGAATAAAGCTTTCTTAAAGCCTACACCTGCGTACATTTCTCATTAAAACGTGGATATTCAGATCTAGAGATAAATAGATGAATAAAAATAACAATAGGAAACGCGTCATGACACAAGTCACCCAAATCCTCATACTATACAAACAGAAGTTGACAGTCCAAAATTGGCAATAACCAAACTCAGGCAATCGTCTAGATATTAGGCATCTAATCTCGATACTTAAACCCTCAAATCCTTGGTATCCAAACTCTAAATCACTCATATCCAGACACTAGTTGCTGCGATCTAGAAATCAGAGACACATCAGTAGATTCTAGATAATTGCATCTAGACTCTAAGCACCCACATCTAGCAATTAACACACTCAAATCTGGACATTCAGATGTAGGCACCAGATTCTCAGATCTCGCCATTCTACATTCAAAAACAGACAGTAAAACACTAAGCATATTATAGTAGACACTCAGACCCAAACACTAATCATTTAGTTCCAGAAAATGGAGACACACATCAAAGGTCTGGAAGCTTACATCTAGACGATAGTCTCGCAGATCTAAACAGACAAACTCTCAAATCTAGTCCCGCGTATGTTGTTGTTGTTGTAACGGCATTCACCGGGGATGGTTTGATCCGGCTCCAATATTGGAGTTTCATGGAATTCAAGGTTTTTTCCCCAAGCGGTCCCCAAACCTGCATGTATAGCACATGAGATTTGATTATAGTGGTGAAGGTTTCGTGCAGGACCATCCACACTTTTGAAGGGCCGATTACAAATGCCATTTGGTCCCCAAACAACCCTCCGCAGGTTTTGAATTCAGAGTTTTCCTTCTCCTAGACCAGTTGCCATCCTATAGGACCATCCAGTCCCAGCTCCTTCTATCTGGAGGGAGAAGAGGAGGATTCAACCTTTCCCAAAGGTATTTTTTGTAAGTGAATGTAATGGATTTGACTGGAATTCGAACTCGGCTCTCCGATTCCTCAATCCAAACCGCTATCCACTACTCCACCGTGCCTCCTATCCCGCGTATGTAGACACTAGAAACTCAAATCCAGACATTAGTCACTCAGTTGGAGAAATTAAAAACACTCATATCTAGGGATTGGACATTTACATCTAGATGCTAATCCAAGATACTGACGGACAAACTTTCAAATCTAGGCTCGCAGGTTTAGGCACTAGACTCTGAAATCTAGTGACTAGTCACACAGATCTCCATAATATAATCTGAACCTTACATCCAAACATAGACACACTAACACTAGATACATAAATCTTGACACTCAGACACTGAACCATCGAGTATTTAAGCCTTAAATTTGATTGATTCATGCATTCATTTATTTTACGATGGATCAACCTTTTTCAGGTTCCGCTATTCGAAATCGTTACATTCCCTCACGTACCATTGGGAAAGGTATGAATCCTATTCTTGTAGCAAGACAGACTGGGTTTTTACAGCCTTGGGTGGCAACTGCTCTGGGAGAAGGACAACTCGGAATTTAAAGCCTGCGGAGGGTTCTTTGGGGAGCTTCTGGTACACGGTGCACCAGGCTCTTGAAAAAATGTGGTTCCTTCTGCACAAATCCTTAACCACTATAATCATATCATATGTGCAGGTTGGTTCCTACGAAGTTGGCCTTTGTCGTTAAAAAGTGTCCCCTAATTTAAACAACAAATCGGTTATCAACAATAGGAGATCCATGAAGATGTTCATTTCTGTAGTTCAGTGCTATTAAAAAAAAAGAAAATTTTTTAGAATAGATATCCAACAAAACTTGGCGGAAACTAGTCAGATATAATCTTTGAAATGGAATAATAATTCAAAATTTTTGAAAATCATATTAATAAAAACCCTTTTGTCTGAAGATTTTAATTTTTAAAAATAAAAAAATAAAAAAAAATATATATATACATGTGTGTGTTCTGTATGTATGTATTTGTGTGTTTACTGTGTGTGTATGTGTGTGTATCAGAGATATTTCGTTGAATAGTCGAGGAATCTAAATGTGATTCAATTTATAAATGTTGAAGATAAATATTAATTTAAATGTTTTTATTTTTTATTGTTCAATTTATATATTTTATTCATAATCAATTCAGTGTATAATTCAGTAGTTATTATTTTTGTGTGTTTACATAGATCATGGGATTCCTTATCACGTAATTATTCCGTAATTTCAATATCATGGTATTAATACACAGAACGAAGTTTACAGTTGTATTTTGGTGAAATATACTCCAACCCATTTTGATAGAAAACCTAAAAAATCCTGTTAAATAAACTTGGGTAAAAATTTTGACTATTTTCAAATGAACAAAGGCATCTTCTCTCATTACCTAAATTTATTTTTAAAACCCTTCGTGAATATTTTCTTATTGTCATTCAAAAAAAGACAATTGGATTAAAATAAGGTTGATTGAATGTCTTGCTTTGGATATTTAAGAATAAAACTATCCGACAGTTAACCAGGTTTTTAATATTATAAAAATCTCCGCCTTTTACCATTTTACTTTACAAAAAGACGTGTCACTTTAATTTATTCTAAAAGCATAATATTTATCAAAAAAAAATCTGTAAAATCACGTTTCAGGATCTCACCAACAGATTGATTTAATTCTTTTCTTGTCCATGGTCTAAAATTTTCCCCTTTCATAACCAATATGGGTTTATAAAATCATATAAGTATATATATATATAAATTTGGACGGTTTATTTGAGGTGATGGTGATGACAGAACTGTTAATGCGATATTCAAAAACTTGATTTTTTTTTCTTGTTTTTAATGATTCCTTAAAACCTTTTTTGGGTGTTGAACTGAATCTCGTCGGACAAATATTCAAGCTAAAAAACTTGATGCATGTCCGTACTGTGAATGCAGACACACAAACTTGAGACAATCTCACTCAGTGACGTCTCATATGTATCAGAATTAGATATTCTGTTTTCTGTTTGGGTGTTTTGTCTAGTA
Organism: Acanthosepion pharaonis; assembly: GCA_903632075.3. Classification (NCBI taxonomy): domain Eukaryota; kingdom Metazoa; phylum Mollusca; class Cephalopoda; order Sepiida; family Sepiidae; genus Acanthosepion; species Acanthosepion pharaonis. Next base: position 290,009 of record CAHIKZ030002003.1, on the reverse strand, counting down.
ACGATGTCTGTGATTGGATGATCAAGTTTACATCAAGTCTGATCAATCAGTTATCTGAATTTAATATAGCATGGATTGTTTCCTTTTATATTCAAGATGTTATCTTCGAAATTTAAAGGAAATTGACCATGTAAAAAAAGTAAAAACAATAAGATCTATCTTCTCCTTTTAATTTTTGATTTATTTATCATATTTTAAACTGTCTTTGAAAGCGCATTCCTGTAACTTATATATTACTTGCAAAATTATTTTTTGGTGGTAATAAATTGTTTGAGGGTCTAATACGTTAATAATTACTAAAATAGATATCATAGTGTACAGTGGATAGTAATAACCTTGTCTGTTTAATGAAATGTTAATATCAGGAGAATGGATGCTAGTTCATTGTTTACTTTGGAAAATCAAGGAAATAACTCTATGAAAAAAATGTTTTTTGTGATCATTGAACTAAAGAACTTTATTTATTGGCTAAATATATATATTTTATTTATTTTGGAAGGATTAACCTTTATTCTCACTGTTATTTCAATTTACTTTCTTATTGGTTTTATTTGGTAAAATTATATATACCTAAATTCTCAGGGAATATTTTGTTTAAAGAATTAAAATAAATATTAGAATATATTTTAAATAGAATTTTAAAAAAAAACTGTCGTAATAAATAATTTTTCAAATTATGGATGAACCTAAATAAGACCAATTAATTAAAATATGCTTATATATAAAAATATAAATAAGATTAGTATGTCATTATTCTAATCTCTGTCTTTCTTGTAAAGTCTGTCTGTTGGACAAATTTTCTTCTCTCTCTCTCTATATATATATATATATATATATATATATATATATAAATATATATAATATAAATAATAAAGATCAAAAATACATGAATAACTGTCAGATTCAAATAAATGTGATGTTTAGAATCAGATAATAAAAAATTTAATTACGAATCACTGGGCTATTTATGGATAAAATTTAGGAAGGATTAATTGTTTAGACATAATGTATGTTTTTTTTCTATTCATATATATCATATATATATATATTTATCCTGATATATATATATATGTCTGTGTATATAATATATATGTGAGTTATTTATATATATATATATATATATATATATATATTTATATATATATCGCATATATTTATATAAAACCGCAAGAGAGAACCATCAGTCTGAAACAACTTCAACTCTGACGCTATCGGACCATCTCAAATTTTATCAATTCTCTTGGTTCAATATAATCACATCAAGAATAGAAACTTCCATTTGCCTTGTGTCCAATGTTATCGTGTCCACAGTGTTTGCACGTATTTCTGCGTCGTGTGTCAGTCTCATGTTTTTCTCAAACTTTGTTTTTTCGTTTTTGGGTCTAAAATATATTTCTGGCCTGGTGTCCTGACACCCACTGAAAAAGATATTTGCATTTGGTTTGAGCTATTCGATTTCCTTTCATGGTTACATGCCTTACTTTTGGTGTCTAGCCGGATAACCCATAATCGGAAAAACATTATTTCCCCAAAATCGATCCCCTTTAGGTTCAATGGACCAGAAAACCATCAATCTGGAACCAAATTACATTGCACTATTGTGTATATGCGGATGGTGTAATAGTTTGAGAGGCAGAATCCTGAAAATTTTTTTTAAAGATCAAATTTTCCGATATAGTTATTTAATAGATAATGGATGGGTTTAATAGTATACTCTATCTGAAAGTTATTGTCAAAAATACGAGGTTCTGCCAAAGTATCAGGACTATATTCAGGTTATAGACAGATGCCGGGGTCTCACAGCGCTTGGCACCAATCTTGATCTAATTGATTTCCACTTGATATCAAAGGCGATTTGCATTAAGATTGGTACATATTGTACTATCTGCATATACCTATTTCTCCTACAATGAAACGGAGAACAAACAGAAATTATTGGTAGTATCCGATACCTATTGTTAACAACCTAGGAGTGCCTTTGGTTAACACTTAAAATAATTATTGTAGCTTTGAAGGAACCTATAGTCATCATCTTTTGAGGGATTTGTTACCTAACCTCAGATGTTTTATCAGTCATTATATAAATATATATATATATATATGGCATATATATATATATATATATATATATATATATATTAAATTAAAAAAGAAACATATATTTCGGCAAAAAGTTTAAATTACTGAAAAAAAAAACAATACAAATTTTAAGAAACAAAAAATGTATAAAATTTAAGACCTAATATATTTTAGAAATCCAATCTATTTTTGCTTGACGAAATTTACATCAATTATATTTAATCGTCACAAGCATTATAAAATAAATTTATATTCCATCCCAAGTCCGTCTTTTATATTTAAAACTAGTCCGAAGGGGAGAAACTGAAAAAGTAAAGAGAAGAGAGAACCACTTCATAATTTTATATTCCAAAATCCTAACTGGGGTTCATAGCATGCAACTGGGAAACAATTCCTTTCAAAACAATATGACATTAACTCTGAAAACTTTCCTTTTAGCCAGCTAATGTTTTTCCAAAGAAAGAATTACCATAATCGCCAACTTTATCTTATTGTCATATATATATATATATATATATTTTATATATTCACGATATTTAAATACAGAATAAATTCTCAATAACCCATTTTATCTAAAATATTTTCTTTCAGAGTCCAGCGAATATATAATTTATTCAAAATTTGTGCTGTTTGATACCTCCTAATTTAAAGGAAGATTTGTGATAATAATATCTCGTTTTAAAATTCCAAAAATGTTGAACCAATATTCTATTTTTTTGGTCCTTTATATACTAATATAAGCTCTGTTGAAATAAGATGTGTTTATTCACTAGGCAGTTACCGTTCAGCGGACGATTTAATGAATGTCCGCTCGAACGGTATATCCTGCTCTTATCTCAAATAACATCTTAAAAAGAGAAGCTTTCCGACAATGAGACCGAGTTCGAATATTACCATAAAGATTTATCAGGAAAGTAAAAACAAATGCTATAGGTCTGGGGAGGTGATCCCAGCGTGTAGCAAATTTAGAAAGTATCTGAAAAACAAACCACGGGTTGCTCCAAGCCTTTTTTGGCCAATTGAGTAAACGGAACTATTTTAGGAATGTTGATGTTTGTTCTAAAACTAAAATACAAGTCTACAAGCCAGTGTCTTTCATGTTTAATTTTTAATGTTCAGACTATTGATCCCGTTCAGACTATTGATCACGGAATATATTATTATGTGATATAATATATATTTTTATGGAAAATGTTAAACTAATATCCGCTCAGCATAAAATCAGTATAAAAAAAAAATGGTAGGCTCTGTTGGTTTTTAAACAAACAAAAATTGTATCTGATATATAAATGATAACGACAACAAATACATTTCTGCCAATAGTCTAAATGTAAATAATAATAATAACCCTGAAATTCAGATATAAAACGTCTTTATTGTTTTTAAGTCCGTTGTTTAAGAATGGGTTTGTCTTTTGAAAACCTATCAAAATTCTATATTTGACGGGCCTTCAGTAAATGTTTTTGTCCGGTTGAGTTGTGATTTTATCATTTCGCAGTTCTAGGATTTTTTTTTTTAAATTTCACTTTCTGTATATATATATATATATATATATATATATATATATATATATATCCTATCTAGACCAGCATGAATCCATCCAGCTGTTATCTCAAATAACAACTTAAAAAGACTGTTTGACCAACACAAAAATGACCAAAATTCATGTTAAAAAATAAAAAAAAAAAAACAAAAACAAATGAAAAACTACAGACAAAAGTTCATTTTCTCCATCAAGATATTCATTTCTGTAGTTCACTGCTATCAGCTTCAGAAAATTATTTTTCTCCTGATGATGGCCATGTTGGCCATCCCAATAGTCGAGGAATCTAAATGAAATAATAATAAAAAACGAAAGAATATTAATATACAAACCAGTGTGTCTGAAGATTTTAATTTTTTAATATTTTTTGTTGTTCGTTAAACAAATAGACAAGTTCTAAAAATAAATATATTGATTGAAAAAAAGATGAACAGATAGGAAGAAATATATGACAACATTATTACGAAATATAATCTCTATGTTGATTTTATAAACCTAAATTTAGATGCATAAACATGTTAATTTATAGAGCCCCCAATGAGGATCGAACTTTTTTGAATTAATTGTTCTACGATTCCAAAGGAAATAACTATCACATTACGTCGTGGTGTCCATAAATATATGCTCTGTGTTCATAAAATCTTTAAAAAGCATAACGTTCATCTGATTTTCTTATGTTTCTGTATTTCTTTATAGGAAAGAGCACGAAGTGCCTCTAACCAGTAATTTACAGTCGAAACATATAAACTGTCCCCTCTAGAATTCTCTACAAATTTGCCATCGGGTTAAGGTCAGCCGACCAAGCTATCCACTTCATCAAACATGTGCCTTTGAGTCACATTTTGGTCAGATGTCAATTGGTTTTCCTCGCCGTGTGTGATGGAGTATTTTTCCGCATAAAAAAAAAGGAACACATGCTTTCAGAAAGCGTTTGGATTCTAACAGATCTATTCCGTCATATGTACCTCCAAAAATATGTGTATTGTTTTGAACAGCCATCTTAACAGTCTCGGGAATTCCCGATTGGGTAAGCATTTATACTCCCGCCTCCAAAAAAAACGAAAGACAAACCTCCGCTTTCTATCGCTTAATTGATTAAGAGATGTTTTCATAATATTTAATTATGTGTTTATGCAATTGAAAGGTAGCACGGCTCTGATAATTGAATTATAATATTTCCACACACACACAGAACATATATATATATATATATATATATATATATATATATATATATATATATATATATATATATAAATATACATCAAAAGACAAACAAAACAATTTATTTAGTTAAAGACATTTTTTGTTTAACGTTCTTTTTATAGATACAAATATTTCAAAAAATGTTAATTTATAATAAACAGTATTAAGTAAAATTATTAAAAAAATTTAAGCCATAAAAATATTCGTCTTATTACCAATGGTTCAACCTTCATCCTTAGAATTTTTTTTTCATTTTACCTGAAAGATATTTATAACCTCTCAAAAAAATTTGCGTTCGTAGGCAAGGTCGAAAATTTATTGTAAACGAGAGGTTATATCAGCGTAAATGATTTATTCTGTATAGGATGCAATTCGAATCCTGTCAAAATGGAAGAAAAAATTTTTCTAAAAAAATTTTTCGGACATTCAGGCCGGTAATATTATTTAATATAATTTATTATAAACAGAGTATTTATTAAATACTTGAATCTATAAAAGAACGTTAAAACATAAAAAAATCAGATATATATATATATATATATATATATATATATATATATATATTTTTCTTCTACGTTTTTTTTCCTTCAGGACGTGGATGACGTAGCTCTCCACAACTTCCTATACCTTGTAGCACGTAGAAACGTTTGTATATTTATCATCCCTCGCACATACATTTAAGGTCGCCTGTTAGGTAGCTCACTGCCCCAGCCTTGTCTGTTTTGTATTCGATATGCATGTGAATGTCAAATTTTCCAACCTTACTTTCCTCATATGTGTCAATTAAGCCGTCTCTTTCTGATTTAAAGTGCCCTTTTTGTTTCCATCGTCCTTAAGACTTATTCTTTACTCTACCTCTTCGTTCATGTTATTCTCAGCATCCTTCTGTAGAATCATATTTCTGTTGTCTCAATCTTCTTTTCATCAGTGATGAAATTAGTGAACATTCATTGCTTATATGAGAATTGATAATGCATATTTATTCAGCACTTTTCTCCTAGTTTCTTGGAACATTGTTTCGTTTATGGAATGAATGCCTATTTTGCGCCTTTGGATTTCGATGTCACATTTTCAGACACTTGTTAAAATATTTCCTAGATATCAAAACCTCTCTATTTTTTTTTTTTTTTATTTTCATATCGACAATTCCCAGTTCGTAACTTGGGAGATTTCTCTTGCTGACAACCATACGTTCGGTCTTCATACAATTGATACTTAATCGCTTCATTTCACTTACATTTCTTGCATTGATTTCATCACCCACTTTTACATGGGAAGATTTTGTGCACACCGCCCACCTACCTGTATAGTAAATATTCATAAGCACATTTTAATCGTTTGGTAAAAGTTGGTACTGTTTCAAGAACTGAGTTTATGATGCAGTAAAAAAAAAATTAACAAAGGGAAGTAACAAATAACGCTGAATTATGTTTGCTGCTGCTACTACCGGATTAAAGAATAAAGGAAAGCAAATTTAACCACTGAATATATATATATATATATATATATATATATATATATATGAATAAAAATGACAATAGGAAAACTAGTAATTGTTGACGCGTATCGTCCAATGTGGACTCTATCAAATGATAAATACGAAATTAATTTAATATTGTCTACTCTACTGGTTAAATCCGAGAAATTTTCATATATATATATATATATATATATATATATATTGATTGATTGATTGATGTGAGTTTGTGACACTGGGTTTCACGCGTTTGCAATCCTCAGAGAAACTGAATAATTTTTAAATTTTGGATTTATATATGTTTGCGTATATCCGTTATATATATATATATATATATATATATATATATATATATATAGATGTGTGTGTGTGTGTGTGTGTGTGTGTGTGTGTGTGTGTGTATTTGACGATTGCATCTAGCATGAAACAGTTGTCGGCTCTCAGTCTTGAATTCAATGTTCACATATATATATATATATATATATATATATATATATATATATATATATATATATAACAATTAACATCAAGGAATGCGGGTGTGCTACTAGCAACAAGGTAACAAGAGTAAAGAGGCGTGTTTGAGGAAATGGATGCAGAGAAGAACGGGGAACAATATCAAAGTATCAGAAGATGTCGATTGACATTACACTTGTATATTTGAATATTATAGTTATCAGGGAAGCAAGTAAGAGGAAGGGAGTTTTATAGACGGGAAGTGCGAGAGAAGAAGCTCTTTGAGTAGAAGATACGGTTACATTTAACCGTATCGACATTGAAAGGTGGGGACCGTGATGCCACCCTGGAAGCTCGCTTAAATTCATAGTCTGGGAACCAGAGAAATTAGCTCGTCAGAACATTTGCCGTGAAATACTTGTAGAAGAGACAGAGGGAATCCACGGCAGATCTGTGTGAAAGTGACTGTAGACTAGATGCCAAATTTAATTTAATGTTCAAGTGTTGACAAAAATATTTTTTTTTTATTTTAAACGATTTTATTCATAATTATTAATTTAAAAGAATATACATTACAATTCAACAATTATTTTGCTTTTTCTTTGTCGTTTCTTGTCTGATTTATTTCCGGAAAATATGTTATTTCGTTTGAAGAACTATGTGAAGGTTAAAATACTGTAAATAACTAACAAAATAGCAGTTGTTTGCGGGCATATTTATATGTTATCTACGTATTTGATACAGTTAATCCCAGTTAGCCTCTTGCTTTTCTGTTTGTCTATGTCTGAGTTTTTATACACGTTCTTTTCATATCTACATTGAATTTATTTCGGGTAACGTATGTTGAAATGCATTTTAAATATGCAAAATCCTATGGCACCGACCCCAATTTCCAATAACCTACCATTTTCTGTTGTTGCTCGTCGCCCATCCAACAGATGAAATCGTCCTCCGGTGTGTGATATCTCCTACGTTAAGAAAGCTTTGTGTTTGTGTATTGATTCGTTTGGAATGTCGTATAGAATGCTTAAATGACCTATTCTAATCCCTTCAAATATATGATCACCGCCCACACATTCTCCGTGTTGGTGAGAAGTAAGTTTCAATCGAAGTGCTTCTTCCCGTTGACCACACCTATGTGGAGCCGACTCCCAGGAAGATGTTTTCCTGGTCACTACATTATTAACCTGTTCAAGTCTAGGGTAAATAAATTGTTTCTTACCGTATCCATCTACATCGAGTATCTCCTGGGCCGTGTAAAAGGTGAATATCACTGAAAAGCATATGTTCAGGGCATAGTATAGGAAATTATTAAATAGTCTGTGACTCGCCTTGCCACCACACCGTAATCTTTACGGAGTCTGAAATGCTCGCGTATGGGTTCCTCAGCAATGCAAGCCCTTATTAAAAAATAGAAGATCTACAAACGTTAGGAACGACAAATCATTTCCTACAATGTACAGGCCGAATTTTAGCAATGCCAAGCTATTTCTAACAGCAGATAACATTTACAATAGCACACGAAAAACTACGAAAATACTTAACAGATTGGGGGAAGACAACGCTCGAAAATGGCGAATATTGAAACAATATTTACACACACAAATTGCAAAGACGAAATGTTTTTTTTTTTCCTTAAAAGAAAAATAGTATAAAAAATTTACAGTACCTTGTCATCCCTTTTAAGAAAATTTACATTGGAAATGTTTTTCTATCGAAACCCGCGCGCACACATTAAGTCTGATTTGCAATCTATTCGTCTCGGTGGGCCGTTGGAGCAGTTGGTATGACGCTTGCATGATAATCTAACAGTCAGGGTTTCAATTCTCGGTTGTGGATGAGTCCTAAATATATGACGAAATGGTCGTCCAGTGTTTTCTGCATTCTGTTGAGGTTTCTTTCAGACTCAATGCACTACTTAATTATAATTGTCAAATCCTCGTAATAATGTCTCTCACTTATATATATATATGTTTGTATTTATATATAAAGAAAGAACGGTAAGATATTTAATCCGGTGTTCTTATTGATATTTTGATTTTTACAAAACAGTGCTCAATGTAAATTTACAGAGGATAAATATTATAAATTAACTGATTTAAAATATGTTTTTTTTTTTTCTACACGTATTAGTTCCTCTGTTTTTGCATTGATATAAAAAATAATGCTTTTTTTTTGGTATTAAATTAAAATTTTCTTTTAAGAAATTCCTCATTTATGCTCTGAAAAAAACATTGAAAATTTTTTTGTAAAAAATTAAATTTCCAAAAGAATACCATACTTTATATATCTTAACGTTCTTTTCATTTATTTAGATTTATATATATATACACACACACACACACACACATACACATATTACATCACACACACACACACACACACACACATATATATATATATATATATATATATATATATATATATATATATATATATATATATATACATATATATATATATATATATATATATATATATATTTAATAAAAAAAAAAATTTGACGTTCCATTTTTTCATATTTTATATATATATATATATATATATATATATATATATATATATATATTTATATTATTTTTTTCATAAAAAATTTTTATATCGCATCATGAAATCTATTCTTTTAAATATTCTATTAAATCTATTCCATTATCAAGCGATGTTGAATATCATTTTTGAAAGTGAAATAGACTTAAGTTCCGAAATATATAAATTTCCGTTTTATTGTAAAATAATTTTTTTAAATAAAAATATTTTAATATTATTCCCTTAAGATGCATCAAGCACTTTTAAAAATGAATGCTAAAGAACTGTGGATTCTAAACCTGGCTGTTATTTCCCTTTACGTGGACACACACACACACACACGTACAACATTTTAAAAATGACTTAGAAATATATATATATATATATATATATATATATATATATATATATATATATATATATATATATATAAAAATTTAAAAATCAACAAAATTTTCGACAAAATTTATTATCATCAGGGAAAAAACATAAAGCCTTAAAAATTCCCTGACGATCCGTTTAGGTGAAACCTAATCCTTGTCTTCAAAGGTGTATCTAGGTCTGCTCTACGGTTGTATTGAGCTCTTTTTGTTAGTTATATTATTTACTCGTTTTTTCTTTGGGCTTCAGACCTGCATCTGTGCGATTTTTTTTCGGCAGAAGTTCATGTTTGTAGCTCTTTTTTTTTTAAAACCTTTTTCCCTCGACATTGATTTGATTATTAGCAAATCAAAAATTCGAGGGTTTTTTTCGAAACGAGTTTAGTTATCTATATATATATATATATATATATATATATATATATATATATATATATATATATATATATATATATATATATTCATAGATAGATAGATAGATAGATATGAACCATTAGTGGTAAATATACATACATATGCAAAATATATAAATATACATGTATATTTTTTTTGAATAAAATTCCAAGAAATAGAATAATAGGTAGAACTCAATGTCCAAGACAAGTAAGGATGTAATAAAAAAAATTTATTGAGGATATTCCATTTGTAAATAATTTATTCCATTGGAATCAATAAACCATCCAATTCAGCAGACCTTTCCTTCAATATATATATATATATATATATATATATATATATATATATATATATATATAAATAAAAAAAAAAACTTTTCCTTCATAATGAATTTAATTTTAAAATTTAAAAACTGATCCGCTAATTTGAGAGAATTAAAATAAAAAACAATAGACATAATAGGTCCAAATTATTCAACTAAATATATATATATTGAATATCATATAAGATCAATATATATCTTCTTTTTATAAAAAAATATAAATCTTTCTTTATCTCTCTCTCTCTCTTCATATATATATATATATATATATATATATATATATATATATATATATATATATATATATTTTAACCCAAAAAAATCAGTGGGTTGCCTTTAAAAATTTTTTATGGTAATTTTTTTGTTTTTTTGACTGATAAAATCCCATAATATAATTAATATAATAACGTCTCATCCAATCATTTATATAAATTTTCAATTAAGATTTTTTTTATTTCAATGATCGTCGCATCACGGGTCAGAAATCGCAAGGCAAATTTTTAAATTTCAAGGAGCCAGATAAAAATAAATGAAGATAGCCGCAGAAGGATCCGTCATATTTAAAAATTAAAATCTTTGAAAAATTAAAAGGGTTTTGAATTTGGAACGAAATACTTGATTCTGTCAGGTGTAAAGACAAATAATACCTTGTATTTTTATAAAAATTTATGAAATTTTCATTAAATTTTAAAAATTTGCGTATAATATATATTTTTTTCATAATGAAATTCATATAAAAAAAAAAGGAAATAATAGAGACATGCAGCTTCAAATTTCCATTCAATCATTTAATGTTTTTTAGCAGTTTTTTAGAATAATATTAAAATAAAATCAATCCTCTGTTGGTACCTCACACTTTAAAAGAAAATTATGACATTAAGCTTATTGTGATATTTTAAATATAATATTACATTTGTGTTAAATGAAAAAATTTGCCACTGGAATATTTTTAGGGCTTATAGATCCCAAACTATATGATTTTTTTCGTAGTGTTAATTTCCCCAAAATTTTTTGTTTAATATAAAAAAATCAAATTGTTATTCCACTTTTATATATATATTTTTGCATATGAATTGGGATAAAATATAGACCAAATATGCATCTGAATTTAGCCATTAAATGATAAGAAAAAAAACCAAATTTTAAAAATTATTAATAATTTGACATGTTTCTCTTTTTTAAAACTTCATTCTAGAATGGCATTGAATTTGACATGTAAAAAAATAACTAATTATTTTGATATGAAAATTATATATCATCATCATTTAAAAATATAAGAATTAACATTTTTCTCAGATTAATACATCAGCGTAAATGACGGTCATCCCTTCAGTATGCCCTTCGTGTTGATTTCTTTGAAATCCTGTACAGGATTTTTTATATATGTTAAAAAACAAAATATAAAAACTGAACTGAAAGACACTTATACATCGAAAACGATCTATTAGAGTTTCATCATATATATATATATATATATATATATATATATATATATATATATATCCCACATTTTGCTAACAATACAAATTCGATTAATGCGTTGTCGATTAGAATGCATATATATATAATTTTTTTATACCAAAAAAAATTTAGTGCATAACATTTAATAATCCTTTAATGAATAAATAAAAAATTCTTTCAGTTAAACCAAAGCAATTGAAAATTTATTTATAATTAAACATGTACAAATTGAGAAAATCGATGATTTTTGTAAATGATTTTTTATATATATATATATATATATATATATATATATTGGTATATATATATATATATATATATATATATATATATATATATATATAATATTTTTCAAATAAAAATATAATATATAAAATATATAAATATATATATATATTATTTAATACATAATATTGTATTTTTTTTGAATAAAAAAAGAGGATAGAATCCAGGCAGAACTCAAAATGTCCATATTTTGTTTTTTTATAATAAAAAAACTATAAACAAATATTCCATTGTCAAAATTGATTCCATCTTAATTCAAGTATATACGATCCAATTCATCAGACCTTTATAAATTCAAAAAAAAAAATGAAAATAACCTGAAATAAAAATAGAATTTAGAGATAGAATATATTTGTATTATCGGGACGAATGACGCCCATAAAACATATTATAACAGACGAAAAAGGTATAAATATATATATAAATATATATATATATATATATATATATATATATATATATATATATATATATATATATATATATATATATATATATATAAATATATAAAAGAATTAACTTGGTATGCCATTATATTTAATATTAAAATAATACATATAATAATAAATATACATATATATATATAAACTTATTTTAATAAATTTTTTGTAGGCATGAGAACAAATATATTATCCGAATTCATAAAAAACGGATAAAACAGACAAACCACCAACAATCACAATTTAATTTCAAGATACCATCAAAATAATTGCATCTATCATTATTATAATTGCACCACCATTAGTAATCACTTTTTACTTTACAATAACTATTAACTAACAATATTATCATTACCACCAACACACAGCACCATCACTTACACATCACACCCACTATTAACATATAAATCCACTACAATCTTTATTACTATATTTAAGCATATTTAATACCTTTTAAAATTATGATCAGATATAATTTCCATATGTAACCATGAGAATAAACACCTATTATATAATTTAGCTTTAATATAATAACAATAATAATTTTTTGTAATTAAAAAAAAAAATTATAGCAATCTTCAACTACCATAATTTTACACAGAATACCTATTATCAGGATTTATACCAAAATAAATTAATACATATAACAAAAAAAAACAAAAATAAAATAAAATACCAACAACCACTTTTTTTTTCAGTTCAAGCTACCACCACTATAACTAAATTCATGGTTTTATCATTCTCCCACCACCGTTACTAATCATTTCTACCAATTTACAATTTCTACCAATTTACAATAACTATTAGCTAATTATCATTTGTCTCCAATCCCTTGAAACATTACTATCACATCATATCATATAGACCCGTTATTAAATTGAACTACCCTCTCACCCAGCACATTGAATATTAAACTAAACATCACCATATAAATTAACCAATAAGGATTACAAATTTCTACCTGTTACATATACACAGTCACCAAAAACAAATAAATAACCAGCTTTAAATATAACAAATAAACCCCCCATTTTTTTAAAAATTTAAAAATAAATATAAATAAAATAATAATAATTTTTACCTATCATAATTTTACACAAACCCCACCACACGTATATACATACATGCGAGGAAATATTTTTCAGCGGAAAAATATAATATGACATGTATACATTCACGAGACATTAACGAGACATTTCCGCCACACTTCCAATGTTTAAATTTCAACATTTCAACATACAAATGCGTATGTATAGATATAACACCACCCGTATACATACATGTGTCATAGCCGAAACTGCCCACATATGTTTATATATATGTATGAGTCCCGACGGACGACCAAGTATGTATATGTGTCTGCATACATCGATGTTTGCGTTAGTACGATGAATGACAAAACGACGAAATTTCCCCACCACTTCCACAATAACACCAATACACGCAATCTACATAAACCCAAATTTTTTAAAACATTAATCAGTTTGTCTGACGATCGCTAAAGCGTGAAACCCAGGGTCACAAACTCACATCTATCCAACCAAATATATATATATATATATATATATATATATATATATATATATATATATATATATATATATTTAAATTATATATATATCTATCTATACTCATTATCTATCTATATATATATATATATATATATATATATATATATATATATATATATATATATATATATATATATATATATATATATATGTGACAATATATATTGCGATGGGTAAATTGTATATATAGATATATAGATATATATTGATATAAAATATCAATATAGATAGATAGAATGTTGGTAAGTTGAAAGGAAATACGACATATATAAATTAAATTTAAAAAAAAAAATCAATTATATATATATATATATATATATATATTGTTTATATTTTCATCTAGAGATAAACTGCTTCGTAGTGTGGCTAGACATCCGATTGTTTTAAGTAGGGATCGAAATTCGACCGAGTTTTTATCAAAAGAATTTTCCTTTTAAATCGCACGTCCGGGATAAAAAAAATTTAATTATAATATATTTATTTTGAGACAAACACGCCACTGACCGGAGAACTCGATTCGTCTAAACGATCAGCAGCAGTGATAGTGATTGTTTAATTCTATATATTTCTATATATATATGTCTTTCTGTCTGTTTCTCTCTGTCGCTCATCATTCTGAGCGAACGGTTCATTTTTAACTCTCTGATTTTTATTTTATCCCATAGGATATACGCCGAAGGGCGGAGTCTCCTTTAGAACATATATATATATATACCCGTTTATACAGGTTCAAATGACTGAATTTTGTATTATATTATTTGGCTAATTTTATGCCCACGTTAAAAAGGCCTTGAAGATATGACGCCCTCCTCGTGGGGAACGACTAAATATAGTCTGTGTGTGTGTGTGTGTGTGCGTGTGTGTGTGTGTATGTAATTCTGCTATCCTTTACGTTTTTATAACATTGTTTAATTCATTGTTTCCATTTCGTATATGTCTACGGTCATCTCTATTTTGTATTCATATTTGCTTTTTACAAGCACAGATCTACATAATTAATGATATGACGTGGCATTCCTTTGGAAGATGATGGGATGATTTATTTCTGACACACACCCCAGTGACGATAGGCCTTATTTCTTTTTCTTCCAATGTGTTTTCCTTTGGCTCAGTAATTCCAGTAGTAAATCCGTTGCAAAGATTTCCATAAACGAACATGGCTGCCTTTGGAACTTATTTTGAATCTTATTTCAGGACAAAATAATATCGTCTATTCCAGGTTTTCCTGTTGCCTGAGGAAAAAAAGAGAAACAATTTTTTGTTTTAAGCCATCATCATTTGATTTTTTTATCACTCGTGAAAAAAACATTGAGAATTAATATCTCGCGTTTTCAAACAGTATATGATGCGGTGTAATTATATTGAATAATTTATATTAAAATCTTTTATTTGTTCTGTCATATAGATATTTTTCTAAAAATAAATCCATCTTTCATAAATTATAATCTATCATTCGTATTGTTTATTAAATATTCTTGATGCAATATTTTTTTATATATTTATAACTATATATCTATTGATTATTGATAAAATCCAAAACAGGGTCTCTAATGTTATCGATCCTGACCTGGCATCTAAACCAGTTATATTCCTACCGTCGTGCCGTTGAATTCATTCGAACATTCCTTTTAATATTTCTATGGGCTTCTTTAGTTATGGAACTCGTGAAATTTTACCATAATTTAAAAAACCCTCCCATTGTTTGAAAAAATGAAATAGATAGATTTTTATCGTACGTTCTGTTGTAAAATTGCTTTTATTTGAACTTTTTTTCAAATTTTTGCTTCTCTGCCAATTATGAATTTAACAAAAATTAAATGCAATTTTTGTCGCCAATCTATATTTCCAAATTTTTTATTTTTATTGTCTCATCAATAAAGAAAAATCTATTATCTTTTTCAGTAACATGTATATAAAATTGGCATTATCCGTAGTGAAATTGAAAATTCAGTATATATATATATATATATATATATATATATATATATATATATATATATATATATATATATATATATATAAAATATAAAATTATTCAAAACAATCACCCTCAAAGGTTTCAAAGGTGACACACTTTTTTTTGCTCACAAATTGATCAGGAACTGAACTTGTGTTTTTTATCCTCGAAGAAAAACTGTAAGCATTGACTTCAATGTTTGCTTTTATATTTAAATAAATATTAGATAAATATTTTATCCCATAAATTATAGCATTTCTTTATATTATATATAGTTCATATATATATATATATATATATATATATATATATATATATATATATTTTAAAAATAAATGGTGATACAAAATTATATGAAAAGTCCATATCATCAAACAGGGATTATCAATTCAGAGGTTATAATTTCATTATTTAATTGTTCTAATAAAAAATTTTGATAATCTCGGAAATAATTTGTTTTGTCATCATTGAAAATATTTATATCATTTTTTTTCCATATAATTATATATTCGGGATGAACTTTTTAAAAAATTTTTAATATGTATTATTAACGTTTTAAATTCAAAATTTTATTGTTAACCTTTTCAATTTTTTTTATAACATAGATTTTATTGTGCATTCTCACAATTATTATCTTAATAAACATATATATTCCATTATATAAATATATTATTATTATATTTGGAATATATAAATTCAATGTATAAATATTGAAATATATATATTAAATTCGAACTTTGTAAATTAAAGATAAATTTATTTGATAAATTGATTGTGTTTAATATAAAATATAATTAATTTTAAATTATTTTTTTAAAGATATCATTTTTAATTTTATTCGATTATTGTGGATTAATTATTAAATATCAATTTTACTTAAAGATATCAATTGTTTTTAAAGTTATAAATATTTCAAACTAATTAAAACATATAAAGAAAAAATATATTGAATTTAAATTCTGCAATTCTAAAACCAATTTTATTATTTATATATTCCAGTATATATAAAAAGGATTGGAAATTGATTTAATTGTCCTTCATTTTAATTAATTTAGTCAGTATTTGAAAATTCCTTATATTTTCTGATTAAAACACACATTGTAAAACATATTATATATATATATAAAAATTAAATATTGATATTTATTTATCCTATGGTCACATAAACTCAAAAAAATTATTCCATTTGATATTATTTCATAAAAATTTATTAAATGAAACAAAAAAACTTAAATTGACGGCGCTTATATGATATATATATATAATGATTTAAACATATTTATAATATAATGAATTTATATAACTAGAATATTAATATAACTATTTTTATTTTTTATATATAATTTAATTTTATAAAAATGTAAAATATTGTGTGTTTTGGTTCCTACATTTAAAAATTCGCAAAATTATAGGAGGTGTTTGTTATGATGTAATAATATAAAAATAAAATTTTACAGAATAAAAGATGTCAGGGTTTTAATTCTCACTCTTATTTTAAATAAGTGGAAATGCGCACTGCTTCCTAAGAGATTTCTTTATAAATGGATATAAACATTTCCAATCAAAACCTTTAATATATTTCTGCATAAAGTTATAAAATTAGCTTCATACTCGATACAGCAAATTTTAGTAAATTATATATAAAATATATATATATATAGAATTTTAAAATCACACTGATAATTCATTTGCTATACTGAAATATGTCTATATTTTAAATCTTTCATTTTAAAAACTCTGGATTTTTGGAAAAGAAATGTGAGTTTGTAAACAGTGACGATTATGGCTAATAATGCAAGACTCTTCCGTAAATCGAATTGAATATCTCAGTCACTACATGTTAATCTAAAAATAAATACATATTTAAATTCATGGTTTCATCCCTGCCGTATGACTATAGTGGTAATTAAAATTAATATTACTGAAAGCCAATTCAATCGGGTTTCGATCCTTTGTATAGGCAACCGGATGTCTAGCCAAGGAAACATATGTTTCGGCTGTGATTATAGCGAAACAGTCTGTCTGTGGATGACAATATATATATATATATATATATATATTTAAAATGCTGAAAGATTTCTTCATTTAGAGATTTTTTCAAAAAAACATTAGAAAAAAATATAAATTAATACTGTTTGATTGGAAAATAATTTAAATATATGCAGGAAAATATAAGGAAAAAGTAAACAGGAATAAAATACAAATTGAATTATTAAACATTTTAATAAAACAATTTAAATAGAAAATAAGGCTTAATATATACATGTTCTTAATAAGTTTATTGTTTGTAATATAAATATAAATAGATAAATTGTCGTGTAAATTATGCAAAATAACAATATCACTGAATCGAAAACAGATATATTTACCAAAAAATAAACAAAAATATTTTTTGAAATAAAAAAAGTATTTCTTCAATAAAATCAAAATTGGCTTCAATCAAGTTGAAGCGAAAACATTTTTTTTGTCGATCATAATTACATACCAAAATATTAATCTGATGATGGGTTGGACGAAATATGGTTATAACTAAGGAAATATGCCTTTCTGAATTTTTAATATATATATATATATATATATATATATATATATATATATATATATATATATATATAAAATTTATAATCGCACTATTCAAATGAATTGTGTTTATCCCCATAAAATGTATCATTTATCATTATATATTTACACACAGGAAAAGACACGACAGAGAAATATATATATATATATATATATATATATATATATATATATATAAAATAAAATATGACCATGGAATATTAGTGTTTAAGCTTTTTTATTATATCCTTACTCTGTCAAGACATTGAGTTCTACCTGGATTCTTCCTTTTGGAATTTTTTTTTAAAAATATACATGTATGGGTATTTATATATTTTGCATATGTATGTATATTTTCCACTAATATTATCTATCTATTATCTATCTATCTATCTATCTATCTATCTATCTATATATATATATATATATATATATATATATATATATTAAGACATTGATATGTTTATACATTCTTTTTTTTATAGATAAACATACAAATTTCTTTTTAATAATTGTCGGACTTCGTCCATTTCATAATGTGTGATGTCATATATATATATATACATGTATATATATTTCAGTGAATACGACAAAGTTTTTGATTTAGTTTAGTTTGGAGAAACACGGCCCGAGATGTTTTGTTTTCCCATACATGTTCTACATATTTCTAATCATAGCTCAATTGAATCTCATTTAATACTCATCGAGACCTACCGGACACTATTCGTAACATACTTGTTAATAACACAAATATAATTGCATCATCTACATGCAAATAAGGCTAAAAATAATGGAAGCCTCATTAATAAAAACAACAAAAAAAATAACACTTAATAATATTATTTATGAACATGGACACGAAATCTTGACTGTGTTTTGAAAAAAGAAAACATTATATGAAAACATACATGCAATTAACTATTTCTTAATTAACAGGTAAAATAATTCCACCTTGAAAATGGATAAATATAGCCGAAAGCGGTCGGGAAAAAAGAATAATCGGACATTTTTTGTCTGTCGTATTCAATGAAATGTACACGAAAGTAGGATTAGTGCCTGAATACACACATACACACACACACACACACACACATATATATATATCGCCTCTGAGTGTTGAAAACACTGTTCACTTATATATATATATATATATATATATATATATATATATATATATATATATATATATCATTTAGTAACAATTAGGGGCTGATGATAGCCAAGTGTACAGATCAGCTTTTTAATAGCCTCCATGTTGAGGTAATTTTTGTTTTTTGCCATAAGAACTATATGCTCCATTATAGTAAATGCATCGATCTCTCTGTGGATCAGTTTTAATAATTCATATTACTAGGATCCATCAACGGATCTATTACCTGTACCATATATATATATATATATATATATATATATATATATATATATATATATATATATATAGTTTAGTAGTCAGAGTACAATTAAATCAGCAAACAGTAGCATTAAATAGGGCTCAATACAACTGAAATATAGAAAATAAAATAAAAATTTAATATGCATATTTTTTTAAATTTAAAAACAAATGTATATCAATCGATCACACAACCTTGTTTTCAACCTTTTGCTATCCTCAGACAATTCAGGTGAAAGGTTGGAACCAAGGTAGCGTGATCGGCTGATCCCCGAATGTATTAAAATATATATTCATACATATATAGTTTGGAAAGCTATTATTAATAAGTGTTTCTTTTATATTCTTTAGTTCACTGTAAAAAATATGTTTTGTGGATGAATTAGTTGCTGCACGATGTATTAGATTCTTTATAATTGCTATTGTGTAGTAATATGGCCACACCACAAACTCGCTTTCACGACGCTTGTCACTACATTTGAATGAAAACTCTAACATTTTTAGGCATTTAAAACAACATGCCTGACCGCACACACAATTCAGTAAAATACTTGTCGAAAACACAATTATACTTAAACATGAAAACAATAGACAAAAACTAAAAATCTTTGAAGCAATATCCATCAAGCAGTTAAAACCCAACCTAAACAAAATCAACTATGGAATCTCTACAAATATCCTTAAATGTCTATAATTGGTAACAGAAGCCACAGGTTTATACCAACGGCTTCCCATACTTAATACTTCTCAAATTCATTCTCGCGTGGTCATGTGTGACGTCATGAGATACGGTGCGATTTTCGCTTCTAGCGTTTTATATGCACGTGTTTATCGTTGCTTAAAAATCATCTATGTCAGCAATAACAGACTATCAACACTGTCTTGTCCGTAGATTGCTTAATATGTTGTAATTGACATCTTTGATAATGTCTTATATAAGCCGAAAGCTTAGATTCGATTAAAAATTATGGATCAATATTGTGAATTTCTGTCTTTGTTTAATGATAATGTCATTAAACTTATCAGACGTTATGAAAAATTTTTACATAAAATAAATAGACAACACTTGTCTATATTATTTAATGAAACATATATGAATGAAAAATATATATGCCTAAATATACATATATATATATATATATATATATATATATATATATATATATATATATATGTGTGTAAAAGAAAAATAAATTTCACCCCAAGCAACAGGAGAAATGCTATGACCCAAAGTGTTGGTGGGTACTCTTATAGGAAATAAAGTGAACATATAGAATAGCAAATATTCAAAAATTCAGATGATGATTTGAACTTGTATTTAAATTTCTGAAAATCGTATTTGAGAAGAAAGCACTAAATCGGAAAAGATTTCCCCAAACAAGAAATGAAGCAGAACAGACTATGACCATAAAAAGTAATTTAACAGTGGAATTATGAAACGTAGCCTCCAATATGTGCCGTATCCTTTCAGTACGTAGGCAATTATGGCCCTCCTCATCTTCCTATCTCATTTAGCTCTTAATATTTTTGTCATTTTGTTATTTCTCCTAGCCTTGTTCAACCATCCATTTACTCAAGTTCCTTAAGTATGTTATGGCCTGCTTTCCTCTCTCCCTCTTTCCCTCAATCTGTCACGTGAGTATCAGATTTTCCAGGCCTTTTTTCTCATTACATTACCGAGATATTTCAACTGCCTCTTCCAGATGTTAAATATAAGTTTTATTTTTGTTTATATTTTCTCCACGATCCAGTCGTTGCTCACATGCCCGTTCGATGTTATCCTCAGCATCTTACTGTAGAATCATATTTCTGTTACTTCCAATCTTTTCTTCATCACTGAGAAGATCATCCGTCTTTTTCGGTAAAGTCGAGTTTATAATATTAAGTGAAGTGGCAGAAACAGGCTACTAAATCACAGATGCCAGATCAGTACCAATAACGTTGCGGATATCCGTTGCATTTTATCAACAATTTCTACATGTAGAGCAGAAGCACCGGAAATGATGTGACAACAGTATTCGATGCACGGACGAATAGCAGACATTTACCTGAAATTTCCGAGACAGAACCGATTTTACAAATGAACGATTGGATTGCTTATTATAGCCAAGGTCATGCGATGACCTTTCCCACCTACTCAGCTATACGCTTTTTGTTACGCGAATCATATTAGGTCAATTGAGTCTAGCTATCGGTAATGTTGATAAAATTTTAAAAGCTTCAAAATTAAAGATTTTTTTATAACAGCAGTGGTTGATGGTCAAACCAGTTAAGTCTCTCGGCCAATTTCTTGACAGGTCATATGTGGTCAGTTGATCGATCTGACCCTAAGATTAGTTATTTGTCTAAATTGAGTTACTGGTTTCATACAAGAATAAAAATTATCTATTTGGTACCTGAGAATATGGTCTCGTCTCGAATCGAAACGACTCGGTTGCTATTGGTTATTGTAGAGAATTACAATTAAATCATATTTCAGTTGAGGAATCTCTTTCTCATTATTCGTTCCTTCACTCTTTTGAATATTCGCTTTCTCACCATATATATATATATATATATATATATATATATATATATATATATATATATATATATATGGGATTTGTGCAGACGGAATAAAAAAAATCCAATAACCAAAAAATACTATTCTTAAAACAGTGCACAATACAGAGCAGAGCAAATATTATTTATTCAAAAATTCTAACATAAATATGTTATAATCTTTGTCATCTTTGTCGCCATATTTATTACAACGTTTCGGGGTTGTACGTCTGGCCTTCTTCAGTTGGATGCAAAAGTCGAACTGAACCCTTTATTTCTAAGCTGAAATTGTATACTTTTCTAGTTCCACGTTCCATGTTTATATATATATATATATATATATATATATATATATATATATATATATATATATATGACTCGACTCCCGTCGAATTCGACGTATGAGGGCCAAGCAGATCAGTTCCCAAGAAACCGACAGCCTTTTCAACAAAATTGAGATTCGATTATAGTGGTGAAGGCTTCTGTGGAATTTCCATCCACACTTTTTGAAGGGCCATTACAGAGACATGGTGCAATACGTGCCACAAGGTCCCCAAAACGACCCTCCGCAGGTTTTGAATTCAGTGTTTTCCTTCTCCAAAGACCAGTTTGAACCAAGGCTATAGAACCCAGTCTGTCATGCTATTTACCCGTAGCTGGAGGGAGAAGAAGAGGATTCATACCTTTCCCATGTGTGTAAATATGTGTGTGTGTGTGTGTGTGTGTGTGTGTGTGTGTGTGTGTGTGTGATATTGACTCTCCGTCGTTTTCGACGTATGAATGTCTTTCAGTTCAGTTTTTATGTAGGTGCTTCGTATGAGACAATAATCCTTCACGGGATTTGCAAATAAGTCCACACGAAGGCCGTAATATGAGCTGATGTATTAGTCCGGGATTTAGTGTTGGATCTTAATTCTCTCAGATGGTTGAAACGATTCTTTTCAAAATTAGTTATACCTCGGTGGCAGGTATTTCTTCAGTTTGCTAGGTTTTCAATAACGAGTTCGAACTCCTCTATAGGGATGTTTGCAGCATTTAAATTGTATTTACATTTGTCATTGAAGCGTTACCAAGGACGGCCAGTAATCAGTTTACTAAAACTTGAGGATTTTCAGCATCGGATCATCACTCATTCGGATGACATGACCAGCCCTTCTGAACTGTGATTGCATCAGAAAGGATTCAATAACACCGATACCACATTTGATGAAAAGATCAGGATTAGAAGTTTGGTCCTGTCGTATATAACCGCATATTGAACGAAGACAGCGTTTATGAAGAGCATCAAGTTGATTGATGTGCGTTTTGTATGGCGTCCACGATTCTGACCCATAGAGAAGTGTTGAATATAATGATAGACACATGACCGCTCATTGATGATAGATTTAAATATAGATATCGTTTTTATAGAGGAAATTTCAATTGATAAATAAATAGATAGAAAGGTAATTTATAGATAGGTAAATAGATAGATAAAGATCAAATTTAGGTAAAGAATAGACTATGATAGATAAATAGATAGATAAACATATCCGACATATGAATGTATAATTAATAAAATAGATTTTGGTATTTTAATTAAGTTTATTTATAATTCTCACCTTATGTCGCCCACATTTAACATTCAGAAAAGAGGTAACACTGCTTTTACATTATCTTCAAAATTATTTAATCTCCAGTTACTTACCCTCTCTTGAAGAAATGCAATCATAGTATTGAAACATGAAAGCATTTGTGTAGCGATTTCAAAATGTTTTTATTATAATCTAAAAATATAATAAACATATACTGAGAACTTTTTTAAAAGTAAATTCTACAAACAGTGTATTAAAAAAAATGCTACCAATAGTGTATTTTTAATCTATCTGTTCTTTTTCTCATTTGTGTATGCAACGTCTTTAATTTTAAATTATTAATCATTTTTTCCCCTAATGTGCTTTTTATACTCCTATCAAATTTCGCTATTTTATTGGAAAAATGTAACTCACCAGCATCGCATTTAAAACACGTCTGTGCAACTTTATTTTTTGCCCTACCGAGCAGTGAAATTCCCGTGAGCCATTTGTTTACTTCCAACAAGTCAAATACATTGCTACAATTTTGAATTTAGTTCTCACTTCTCGAACAGATGCCATGCAATTCATGCGCTCTATATTCCGCTGGGGGGGGGGAGAAAAATGGTTTAATAACTTTCCCAAGTATATATATGACTAAGTCAATTATCTACCTCGACAGGAATTAGAACTCGGCACTCCGATTTCTTATTCAGATGCGATATCCATTAGCTCTATATCTATGTCTCTCTGCCTATATATATATATATATATATATATATATATATATATATATATATATGTATGTATATGTGTGTGTATATATATATATATATATTTATATATATATATATGTGTGTGTGTGTG
>CAHIKZ030002003.1:257500-262500 GCA_903632075.3 Acanthosepion pharaonis | reverse complement strand
ATATACAGTTTGTAGAGAAATTGATTTTATTGACATTCTCATTTGATCTATATTTTTGTGTAGAGACCGGCTGCTTTATGAAATTATATGTCAGACTCTTTCGCTTTCTCGAAGAGCTCATACATGTTTATATTATAACATTTTTGTCTAGAGAAAGCAAGATCTGAAAACTTGGTTAATATATGTTTAATTGTGCATGCTGTTTCACATGCTTAGCATAAGTGTTGCTCTTCATTGTTTAGTAAGTATGTATGAGGATACATACGCGTTTGTATTTAATCAACACCCTGTTGTTTATACAGCAACTATCCTGAGCAGACCTTAGTTGCACTTTCTGGGAAAGAGGTTGTGATCTAGCGTGATCTACAATTTGAACAAGGCCAGCACGCTCAAGCCCTACGATGACTTGTGACTTCAAGTTAGCACAGTTATCGACGTGTAATTAATTTCACTAACTGTGGTATGGTTTTCAAGCACTTTCCAAAGGTGCTGCATGCTGGGATCGCCACCCGCAGCCCGATAACATCTCATTCCGGACAAATCGACCTTGGTAAAATTCGATCCCGGCTCTCCTTGACATAATGCCAACGTTCTAACCACTCGGCCACGTGCACATTTAGTAAGTATAAGAGGTTTATTCTAAGGGTGTTTCATTAAAACGGATTATATATAAGGATGTTTCATTAAGACGGATCAAAGTCAGCAGTAAATAAATCAGGGTTATTTGTGAAAATTTATTTATTACTCTCTTGCAACATGATATTTAAATAATGGCAATTATGGGTGAAAAATAATATTGCCCAAATGTCCGCCAAGACTTCAGTGGCACACCTCAAATCGATCGTCAAAATTTTTGATGATGTCTCTGCATAGTTGCAACTCGATCTCACTAATATGCCTTATCATCTCATCCTTCAGCGGTTGAATTGTTGTTGACTTGTTGGCATAGACATTACTTTTTAAGTGACCTCAAAGAAAGAAATCTAAAGGCGTCATGTCGCACGGTCATGGTGGCCAATTGACTTCGCTGTTTCGAAAGATGATGCGACCTGGGAACTTATCATTCAATTTCTGTTTCAATGTCCATTTTCGTAAAAGGCTTCGATAACTTTAACACGTTGTTTGATTGTTAATCTTTCCATATCTGAAATTTCCGGAGACTTAAGTTCTTAAATCTGAAAGAAAAATAAATCAGAAGACGCTTAAACTTAATTCACATTTAAAATCGGTCAAAATTATTGGAACACCCATTACTTCCCATTTTAATGCCAAATGTTCCGTCTTTCTTTATCAACGCGCCTTTGTTATAGAATAATAGTATTTTTCGAGAGATTTTAATGATTTTTATTTCGATTGTGTCTATTTTCATTTCTTCTTGAACTAAGGAGATGGTATTATCCAGCATGGGTAGAAATATATTCTACCTAGCTGTATAAATTCGGCAGCGTGCAAGACCACGACCAGGCTGGTCACGTCCGAACAAGCATCGCGTACCTGTTTTAAGGCGATAGAAGGTAATTAACATATTTCGGCCAAGGGAGCTGAACTATGGAATTAATTTTTACTCAGAATAGGGTCACCGAAAGAATGATTCCTTGTGGAACCCATTGTTCTTCGTTTTGCAGTTCTGATAGTGTAGTTACTATGAATTGAGTCAGCCTTACTTTTACGTCCAGTTCATGCAGTTTTTTCAAGATACCAAATTACGATGTTGTATCATACGCCTTTTGCAAATAAAAAAAGACTGCCGTGATATGTTCCTACTTAATGAAGTCTTCCCTTATAATTTTTTTTAGGGTACTAAGTGATGTATGGTGCTTCTTTTCCCTAAAAGCACATTGGAAGTAGTTGATTAAGCCTTTAGTTTCTAGGCAGGAAGTCAACCTGTTGTTGACCATTCTCTCCATAGTTTTACAAAGGCAAATGCTATCGGTCTATGGTTTTTAGGGTCTCTGTCATCCTTTCCAGGTTTTCAAACAGGGATGTTGAATGACTGTCTCCACCTTTTTAGAAAGTTGGCATTTGTCTATATGTTATTATACATTTTTAATAACAATTGTAATAATTTGTTGGGCAGCTGTTTTATAAATTCAGTAGCAGCATGTCCCGGCGTTGCCCGTGCTTGATTCAAAATTCGTACGACTCATACAGCAGTTGCTATCACTTGACTTAAAATATTTTTGCTCTTCCTTGCCTTTAAAGGAGTGCCCTTTTCCGTGCTGATGTTGCTATATGCCTTACTTCTTGCCTATCTCACACTTCTAATTTTTTCTAAGCTCTATACTAAACATTAAATCTGTTAGGAAAAAAGAACTAAACAAAATGAACACAAAACGATCAGCTTTAAAAAAGGACTCGTAACTGGAAAAACTGAATAAAAAAAGAATGTTAACAACAAATACTTTTTCACACCCAACCCAGTTCTGCGGAATCAGAATCAACGTTGAGTTTAAGCAAGCGAATGAGACAATTGGAGTAAAGTGCCATGCAGATTTAAATTTTTCCCACTTGTAACGAATGCAGCTATCGAATTTTTTGCATGCTAGCATGCTAGTTAACATTCGTGTCAGTCAGCTGTTGGCTCTCACGCTGACCAATTGAATCTTCCTGCCTATTCTCACTCTGGCCAGTACAAAATGGCCGCAAACTACATGAAAACTTCCGTAGAAGCATGAAAAAATCGATTATTTCCACTATCGATGGGAGTTGTGAAATACAAAATCGGTCTTGGCCTTGAAGCATGTGCATGTAAATTTTGGTGCAAATCCGTCGAAAATAGCGGTCGTGCATTCGTTAGACAGATACGCACATATCCTGCCTTTTATAGATAGAGATAATGGGTACCAGCTGGGACCATAAGGTGTATTTTGGGATTTCTTTAAAGATTCATTTAATTCTTAGGGTGAATCGTAGGTTATAGCTCTCGGCATTACTTGATCTTCAGTTTAGATTTTATTTCTGCTTTTTGTTTGGCCTTTATAGATTGTTGCCTACCATTCTTAGCAGATGCATTTTTAATATGGTTTTGTTTAGTTGGTCAGCAATAACTTTTTTATTTGCTATTTTAAAGTTATTTACCGAGTTGTGTTTCACGGAGTTTCCTATTGTCTTTATCATCTTCCAGACGGCTTTTGTTTTTGTAGCAGAATTGAGTTTGTTGACTTACTTTTTTCCAGTATACTTTTTTAGTTTCTTTAGTTATTTTTTCGTGCTTTCCATGAAATATTTGCGCCTTCTTTCAACCAAGTTTTTAGAACATTGTTTTTTTTTTTAAATTCTTCCCACGGAGAAGAAAAATATGGACATCCTAGTGATAGCTCCAGGAGTCACCCAAAATATGGAAACAGGAATATATTGTCTCACTATTGTACCAGTCTTTTATTTTCTTAGGGATTTGTGACAAAAGTTAGTATATACGTGTCTGTTATGATGCTTTCGCCTTTCCTTTTAATCACTGGCCACTTGGCTTCCAAAGGCAGATGTGATTTCCTCAGGTGTTGCCAGAGACAATTCTCTACTTCTAATTACTCTCTTAGCAGCATTCCATCTTTCACAGAGAAATGTATTTATTTTCGTTTTATGCGTTTCCTGTTTTCTAGTGCTACCAGCAAATTGCTGTTTCTAGATTACTTAACTATTTCGGTGTTTATACTACTGGATAACACGTTTTCAACTAAGAAAGTGAAAAGTTTGGTCAGAGGAGTTTACCTGAGGAATATGAGTACGAGAAATGTAGGAATGTCAGAATATATTTCTTTTCCAGAATCAGAGTCTGAAAGTTATTTTTTTTTATTTTTGCTGTTCATCATTTTCATACAGAAAGATGTCACTAGCTGTACTCCCAACGCACCTAGGAACCTGACATTGGGACGTGTCAATGGAGATACCCAGTAGGCTTGACAGGTCAGGGCTATACAAACCATTATATTCGTATTCGAGAGAGACTCTGAGCACCCGTTTACCCGTTTGTTGCAATTTCCAAATAAGTACATAAACTGGCAGCCATGTCTAAGTCTAGAATCTCTTCGAACCGAGTGACCCTCAGCCATCGCCTACTAACACCTAAAAATTGGACAGAGATCGTATTTTTCTTTTCTGAACATCAATTATGTAGGAATTTTCCGAATGTTCTATATGTCCGAATACTTTTAGCTATTTTTTTTTATGTTCTAGTGTTATTTCCTTGTTGGCTGCTGTGTCATGTAATTTAATAATTGTGTATTCGGGCTGCAATCTATGTTTTAAACAAGTTTAGTTAAAAATGACTCACCTGGTACTGTGGTTAAGTTTTTTATTTAATTTTCTTTGTTTTCTGATACTTTTTTTTCTCTTCTCTAAACATAATTTATGTAGAAATTGTCCGAATATTCTGCATGTCCGAGCACTTTCGACTAATGCTGAATTTTCTGAAAGTTGCCGTGTCATTTTCCTCGTTGGCTACAGTGTCAAATATCTGAAAAATTCTGTATTTCAGCATATATATATATATATATATATATATATATATATATATATATATATATATATATATATATATATATATATATATATATATATATATATATTATAAATTAACTGATTTAAAATATGTTTTTTTCGCTACACAGTTCTAACCATGTTTCAAAAATGGAAGGTAAAAGCTTCGAATTTAATTTTGTAATTAAATTAAAGACATAAGTACCAGTTCATCCTCAAGCGAATTTTGGAGTAACTTATTTTAAAATTTATTGAGTTTTAAAGGCACGGCAAAAAATATCAATAAGAACACCGCATTACTGTTCTTTATATATATATATATTGATATATTATTAAATGGACAAAGTCCGAAAATTAGTTAAGACATTTTTTTATGTTTATACGTTCTTTTTATAGATACAAATATTTGAGTAAATGCTCTCTTTATGAGAAACAAGATTAATAACATTTACCGGCCTGTGTATCCGAGAAATTTTCATAAAAAATATGCGCCCTCCGACAGGAATCGAACCTGTATCATATAC
>CAHIKZ030002003.1:227500-252500 GCA_903632075.3 Acanthosepion pharaonis | reverse complement strand
AATTATTTATATATTATATGCAGCAGTACATATTTGTTTGTCAGACGATCACAAAAGCGTGAAACCTAGGATCACAAACTCACAACAATCCAACCATATATATATATATTTATATATATATATATATATATATATATATAGTTTATGAAAAACTAGGTAATCCGTATGGGTAAACCTATGTGTTTGGAAGTAAAGTGTGATGATTCGCAGTCCTTTTAAAAGGGCTGTGGTGAAATAATTTATTAAATGGAACGTTAAAGTGGTCTGTTTTTATTTAATATATATATATATATATATTTGAATAATATAGACATTTTGTCTAATTTTATACGAGTCCCTTCCAGTTGTTGATCTTAAGTTGAAACACATCAACGAAGTCGCCATATTTTTACATGTTGAAGTGCATATAACAAATATTTAATGCCATTTTGCATCTGTTAGCGTCCCACCTATGGACAAAAAGAGAATCAACCAATTATAAAAAATCACTATAAAAGTAAAAAATATATGATATACTTAAGATTTAAAATTATACATATATATATATATATATATATATATATATATATATATATATATATATGAACAGACTGCAAGAGGCCTAATGCATTTCCATCCTTCAGGGAATGTGTAGTAAAAATACCAGCAATTCATTTACATATGAATAAATACCAGTGATTCCTTTTTATTCAAAAAATATTACCAACATTACATGTTTATATTATAATTAACAACAATACCAAATTATAGATAAATTATCAACAATGCATTTTATCTTAAGATGAAGGCATAGAAGTCCGCTAAAACTATGTCTATATGAAACCATAAAAGGTTTTGAGCATTAAATAAGTCAGTGAGATTGATAATGCCACTAAACAAAATCAAACAAATCAGTCAATGAAATAGCTCACAGTGTTTTGAAATAACTAATTTTCTATGGTTACGTATATGCATGTTTATATTTGTTGTGTGGTAGTATATATATATATATATATATATATATATATATATTATGTATATTTGTGCAGCAACCTTTCATTTAAACGTTTCCTTGAATATATATATATATATATATATATATATATATATATATATATATATATTATTATTATTTTCTTCGTATCTCTCATTATTGTTGTGGTAGGATCCACCTAATTTGCATAATGGAGTACCGACCATATAAATATGGTTGGTACCGGGAAGAGAGGGAGGAATCAAGAGATTCAACCAGAGACGCTGCCCGACTGCGACTCAGTCAACACATTCTCAAGGAACGGTCTTACCAGGAATATACAAAAGACTATATGTAAATATTGTGTACACTTTCTTGTTTCAATACATTTTGTTCTAAATACATTTTGTGTTGCATTATTATTCCATGCATTAGTCAAGTTTCAACAATTATATATCATTCTTTTCATATCTATCTCTGTCTAGTTGTTCATATCTATGTATGTTTGTATGTATTGATCTATCTATCTCATTGTTCATATATATATATATATATATATATATATATATATATATATATATATATATATATTTTTTTTTATATATATTTATCTGTCTATCTATCTATGCCATTCTGCTCATAGCTACATATCTATCTATCTATCCAAATTTGTTCATGTAT
The DNA here is from genome assembly GCA_903632075.3 of Acanthosepion pharaonis. Taxonomy (NCBI): domain Eukaryota; kingdom Metazoa; phylum Mollusca; class Cephalopoda; order Sepiida; family Sepiidae; genus Acanthosepion; species Acanthosepion pharaonis. The sequence goes on along the minus strand of CAHIKZ030002003.1, from coordinate 250,867 downwards.
ATATAATTCTGTTCATGTCAGTCTCTTTCTGTTCATACCTATCTCGCTAGATATGTTATATTTCATTCTATTCATATCTATGTATCTACGTTCAGACATGTTAAAAGCCACTAAACCCCTACCAAGTTTACAAACCAAGTATAATCAGCGAGCTAGAATTTGTCTATTTAATGAATGCGTCCATTATCCTCTTAGCTTCAAGGAGCGCCTTCACTCTGGCAAACTAGTAACAACCTCGTCATTCCTCTTGTAGGGACTTTTGAGATGAATGCAGGACTTGAGGCAATTTATTACTTTGAGCAGATTTAACTCGTTTGTTTCGCTGGGAGCTGTCCAAGAGGGTAAAGATATGTACATTAGGCCTCGTACCTGCTCACTCAAATCACGTCACGCTCTGGTCACTTTTGCCTCATGGCATTAATTGCTGTTTTGCTCAAAATATGTGGTGACCGTGGTCATCTGACGACTGGAAAAGATGGAGAGAAGTTGTCCCTGGAAGATGGAAATGCATTCGGTGGCATTAATATTGCTCGTGCGATCTATCAAGGCTGAACAATCAAAGTTCGAAAACTATTCCCCGACTATCACTAAAAGCCCACCCGGTTTTTACCGTGCATTGCAAGCTTTTCTCGGAAAACACTTGACCGGGTGTGTTTCCAGACTCTGGCAGAGTATTGGGCAAAGGAAAATTCGTCCGATAAGATAACAATTTACCGTATGTCTGAACCCGTCTCGGATATGCTATTAGGCCGTTTCTTTCTTCTTTTAATGTTGAAACAACGGATCCCGTAAGATTATTGAGGTTAAACAACGTCGAGTCATAGATGATTGACAGCTGTAAGCGTGGGTGTGCGGGTGGCGTAATGGATAACGTGTCGAAATTGGAGAGGCGAGTTCCATTTCGAGTCGCGTTACCTGAAATTCACTTACGCGCAAATATCCTTACTAGAAATCCCTGATTTAAAATACTACAACACCGAATGGATCTAATACAGGTATAGATAAAACAAACAAACAATCAAAAACACAGAGACGGAGAAACACGCTCTAATCTTAACATTGGGTGGTGATAGGCTAGGGTAATTTAATTTTATTTGTGATACCCACATAACCTTAGAGATTCCAAGGCATTTTTCTCACAAACAGTTTTTTTTTATGAATCAAACAGTTGTCCCCCAGCTATGGGTTAAATAGTAAAATTTGTATCAGTAATAATTATTGTTATATCGAAAAATGTATTACAATCTAAAGTAATATACTGTCTTTGAATAACGTGCCAAAGAATTGATATGCCATAAAAATGAATCAATCAATTAATAATGTTGTTTGAGTTGTAAACAAAACTAGCGTCATGCAACTCTCACTTGGTAGCCAATGCTATGGGGATAACGCCGAGTTGCTCTGTGATGCGTATAGGCAGCTACTGCTATAGCGGGAGCCTGCTCTCTTGCTTTGCACTACACAGACAGATGAATAGCCGCGTAGAGACACCTGTTCTAATGTCCATAACACCCAGATCATGGTGATAATTGTTTTCCTTCCTTTCTTAAACTACCCTGGAGCTTGAGGAATATTATTGTTTTCTCCAATTCTGCACTGAGTTCACCTTTTCACTGTCTTATTGTCCTCGTAATACACTTGACAATACAAACTAGCCTCTTGCTCTAGACATTGATACATGAAGAAAATGGTTACTTACTTTTATAAGAATCTATTGCCTTATAAAACAGAAAGAGGAACATGGCTGGGGGAAATGGCAGGTTATATTTACTTTTGGCATGACTCTCTCTCTCTCTCTCTCTCCCTCTCTCTCTCTACTATTCTCTCTGTATATCTTTCTCTCCCCGCCTCTGTCTCTTTCTATATATACAGGGCGCGATGGATAAATTGTAGTCAAAATTACGCAGAAGTGAAACACTGACATCGCATTTTAACAGATATAATTAATAATATTATATCTTGAAATACTAATGAGTAAATTTATTCAATAAAATCGCCATTGGCTTCAACCATGGCCTGCAGACGAGTTCGGAATCTCTTGCAACTCTTCTGAATAGTGTCTTTGTTTAAGTTATGCTGCCATAATACTTGCTTTCAGTTCATCTTTGTTGTTAGAAGGAATTTTGTTGGCCAGACGCTAAACTACGATAATGACCAAGTGGGTTGCAGTCAGGGGTGTTAGGTGACCAGATAAGGGATGATGTGGTAACATAAATTATCTGACAGCCATAACTTGGTTCTCCTGCTTGTGTGGCATGGTACAAAGATTTATTGCTAGACATAGGTTCTTCCAACAACTCCGCTCTTGATCCATGGCAACACTACCTCCACAAGACACTTGATGTATGTCTCTGTGTTGCGTCTGAAGCCCTGTGGGATCATGAATGGAGGTAATCCTTTTGATCACTCCAAACATCTTCGTAATCACGATTAATCTTATCCAAATCTTCTCAAGTTGACACCCAAACACTCGGAAACTTTAGCATTTATGATATATATATATATATATATATATATATATATATATATATATATATATGTGTAAGTTTATTCATATAGACAAAAACAATTTACTCACTACAAAGATGCAACCTCGTTTCGATGCATTTAGTTGCACCTCAATTGGTGAGAAGCAAATGGTTATGAACTATTCTGTTTGTAAACAGAACAGGCCGCTCGTGGAACGTCATTTCCTTTTTCCAATTTGTTTGAAAAAAAAAGATTACATATAAAGAAAAGATAGGAAATGCAAAAGGGTGAGATATTGAAACAATAGTGCTTGTTGATATCAGTATGGTGAAGGATTTTTGAGGTGTTAATGTGATGGCTCGACCCGAAAAAATTTAATCGACTGCAACGGTCAAGGGTTTAAGCACAGCACTTCCAAGCCTCCCAAAAGTAAGGATAATTATTGTTTACTCAAGGTATTGAGGCATCTCAATAATTCGGATATATATATATATATATATATATATATATATATATATATATATATATATAATAAAATAGACAGCATATATTTTATATTAGAAAGAGTTAATCATACCTTTAATTAATTCAGTCATTCAGTGGATTATTAGTTATATAATGCTTATAATTATGTCTACTAGCAAAGGGATTTCGCCAAAAATTGCATTAATATTGCTAATTGATTCAAGGTGTGATTAGCTCTTTGTAATACATATATATATATATATATATAGAGAGAGAGAGAGAGAGATTGTTTCAGAAAACATATCTTTAGTAATCTTATAACTTGACCATCAGAATGTGTGGAAACAACTCATAAATTTATATTGAATGATTTGTTTCTATTCTTCAAGTATGGAAATGCCATTCACTGTGGAACAAGTATCTGCAGTGTGCACTTGTGAGAGAATTCACTAAAATGCTCCAACTGAAATGCAGACTTGGGCATGCCTCGAAAAGTTCAAAGGGCGTGTTTGTCAGTAATTGGTCTACCGACTTAACGTGTGCTGTGTCAAAGGCGTTGCGCTTATAGAGAACTTGTGAAATCGGACATGAAATCAACATATCTTTGAATCACACATTTCCATTTTAATGAATAAATCCTATTTTGCTCAACAATAAGCCCGCTTAGATGTATTCGCCTATACCATTGTTTCCCAACCTTTTCTCAACCGGTGCCCCCTTTGAGAACAAACCTTTTGTGAAAGCCCCCTGTCAAATTAAATCTCGAATATTATACTGAATTGATCTTTCATAGCAAGATAACACTTAGGTATTAGTGCAAAAATAATTTCAATATTATTTACATTTATATTAAACATGCCAATGATTAAAATACTAAAAAAAAAACGTGTTAGCTTATCTCAATGTTTTCAATGTGATGTTTGTCTCTGGTACATACTGGCTAAGGCTCTTACTCTAGGTTCATTTCATAGCTTATCTCAATGTTTTCAATGTGATGGTTGACGTTGGTACTTACTGGCTAAAGCTCTTATTCTAGGTTCCATGCTTCTTGGAAGTAATCGTAAATCACCTTCTTTTGCAATATTAAAGCTGTTTCTTTGTTTAGTATAAAGCTCTATAACTGCATAGAAACCATATTCAGCCATATAGGACGTTGAAAAAGCAATGAAGAAAAGTTTGATAGCTTTCCACAGCACTTTTAGAAATTTCCTTTTGTAGCCAATATTAAATCATTTTCAAAAATCTGAAAAAAAAAAAAATGAATACATACCGACCGTCACCTGAGTCACGGCCCCCCAAAGAAATAAAAGAAAAATCTCCCAGTGCCGCCTTTCAACATAGCAAAGCCCACAAGGGGGCGCTATCGCACATTTTCTGAAACCCTGGACTAGACTATGTAGCTACTCAGATAATTATATAGTAAATAATATGAAATATATATTTCTTTATTTATTATTTTAAAACTCACTTTTCGTGGATACACCAGATTAAGTGGATGCTCTTAAAAACAGTATGAAATGCGTCTATCGGCTTGCTTATTTTGCCTGAGTGGAAGCTACGTTTGCCTTTGTAAGGGAAACCACCTACTGATCGATTTTGAACTAAATAAATTTTAACTGTTTTGGATGCACATAATGGTGGACCAAATTTACAGCATTTGTATACCTTAAAAATAACATTTAATGTAATAAGAAATAATGATTATCGTGAACATCAGACAATCCATTAAACCCTAAGATATATATATATATATATATATATATATATATATATATATATATATATATATATATATATATACCATATATATATATATATATATATATATATATATATATATATATATATATATATATATAGGTAACTATATCTGCTGACGATCCGCTTAGGTGAAACCTGGGTAGGTTTGTCGGGCTCAAATAGGTTTATATATATATATATATATATATATGTGTGTGTGTGTGTGTGTGTGTGTTTGTGAGTGTAAATATATATATATATATATATATATATATATGTGTGTGTGTGTGTGTGTGTGTGTGTGTGTGTGTGTGTGTGTGTGCGCGTTTATGTGTGTATGTGTGTGTGTGTATATTTATACCTCCACAGATTCATGATCCATCAGGTTCAAATTTTAATGACAGATCTCTCTTGAAGCTTTTATTTTAGTTGCAATTTCAAGATAACAGATTAAATTTAATATTTCCAAGAAGCAAAATACATTGCGTATTTCAAAACTAGTATGAACTGATTGGTAGTAGTTTTCAAAATGAAACCGTTGACTTAAGCGCCATTTTTACACAGCTTTCATCAGAATGCTTTACTCTTTGTTAAAAACACTTCCAAAAATAAAATATTCTTACAGAAACACTATTTCAGTCATATGAGCCTATTGGATATCGAATGGATATCGTACACACCTTACGTTGTAAAGGGCGCGCAGTGGAGCTGAAGGAGAAAATAAAAGGGTTCTATTTATAGAACAGAATGAAGCCACGTCATTTCATATCACAAAACATCACCCCGAAAAGATATTTCAAGAACCAAAATGTATTGAAAAGAGTTTTTATTTTAGAAATGAAATGAGTTTGTCCAAACCAAAGGAAAAGGGAAGGAAAAAAGAAAGAAAGTGGAAAATTGTATAATTAAAAGAAAAAGTAAAATTTCAATATAATTTTTTTTAAATTTAGGGAAGAAAGAAAAAGGGAGAAAGAAGGTGAAGAGAGAGAGAGAGGGAAAGACAGAATGAAGAACAGATAGAAAGAATGAAAGAAAAGAAATGAAAGAAGGAAGAATTAAAGATGTGTCCAAACGTTCGCATAGAAACATTTTCCCTTATAGGGCTGAACAAGTTAATATACTGGTAAGGGAGGTGGTTACCAGAACTAAAAGAGATACGATAATAATAATAATAATAATAATCATATAATTTGAAGCAGCAAAGACTCATCATCGCATTATAATAATCATCACAATTTCAAATTAATAATAATAATAACATACAACATCAACAAAATAAAAAAAATAAATAATATAAAGAATTAAATAATATGAAAAATAAATTAAATAATAAATCAAGAGATATATAAAGAACAAATTTAATGACCAACTTTAAAAAATAAAGACAAATGGTTAAAATAATAAAGACAATACTATCAATGATATTAACATAAAATATAATTATTTAATAAATGATGTAACAATCACATCAGTGACAATATACAATCATCATCTTGCGGCCTCAGCCGAGATTGAACTCACCAATACTTTGATTGGTGTAGTTCATAATCTCGTCAAGTAGCTGAATTCTTGATGGTTCGCTAGGGCTATCAAGGGTGTTTTTTTATCGTGACACCATCACTAAATGGATTGCCAGCCAAGGCTCAGAGAGACTCCATTCACGCTCCTCTAAGAGCAGGTTTGAATTCAGAGTTTTCCTTCTCCTAGACCAGTTGCCATCCAAGGCTATAGAACCCAGTCTGTCCTGCTATTTACCCATCGCTGGAGGGAGAAGAATTAGGATTCACACTGTGACGTCGTCCCCCGGTCGCAGCGTCGACTGTGTCGTTCAATCCCGGTCACGGCGCCAATTGTGACGTCACGTGCTCCCCAGGCTCTGATATCCTGGTCACGGACAGCACCAACTGTGACATCTTCGCCGCGGCGTCAGCTGTTCGCTCCTCGCTGCTCCAAACGTGACGTTCTAACCCTTTGGTTAGATTGATACCAGCCTCGCCGTTCCCAACCCGCTTCCAACGCCTGGTTACCAGGGTAACTGCACTGATCTCCAGTCTGCCTACCCACGTTGTGAATTGATCTTAGACAGACGAGATCAAACAGGGGTTGGGGCCGTAATGCAAGTTGAGTCCAACGGGGTGATAACATACAATTAGGTATAAAAAAAAAAAAAAAATAAAAAAAACTCACAAGGTCCAACGTATCAAAGAAAAAGGTAACAAACTTTTTATGTCTATTTGCTCGGTCCATCGGACTATATCTACCTCCCGACCCGTTCTGTGGATTGTGGCACGACGCTTTTACTAGGAAACTTTAAGGCTTCAAGTTGTCTGCTCTCTAAGAAATTTGTGTTTCGGTGTGTCTTTGGACGAAAGTCGAAAAAAAAAATTATTTCTGTGGTCTGATTCTAAGTCGCTCTTCAAATTACTTGTTCTTGGTTGAAGAAGAGCCCAGAGGTGTGCGTGAATCTTGGTCAGCTATCTTGACGCGGTTTCAACACTGGGCGCTCATCTCTGCTCGTCGTCCACGGCTGATCTCTCGCCGTCCGCTGCTCAAACTCCAACTTCTTCTCTTCAGAGTCTGAATTATTGGTCACTCATCTCCGCCGTCAGTGCGCGAATTAACTTCTTCTCTTCGGCTTAACGAGCTGGCCTCTCCTGTCCGCTAGGCGGGGGGGGGGAACGAATCCGGCCCGCCGTCCGCGGCTCAAACTGCAATCCGCTCGCCGTCCGCGGCTGATCTCTCTCGCCGTACGCGGCTGAAGCTCTGATTTCTGTCGATTGGGGTCCCGCTTTTATTGACGCAGTCAAAACTGGGGTGGGTCTGTCGGCGCCAGGGGTTTTTTCGATAATTCTAAATACGTATCCACCCTTCTTATTTCTGGTTAGGGATTTTCCATTTTCGGTAACTCACTTTTCACTCCCACTTCCTTACTGTGCCTCTGAGGGGCGTGTATCCACTTCCCCGCTTCTTCGTATCGACCCCTCACACTTACACTTCTGACAAGGGCGTCGACCGATTCTCCTCGTGCGTCACGTGACCGCTCTCGGCCAATGAGGTCCTGGTCGGGTATCTTTCCTCCTCCTTCGTGTGTCATGTGACCGTTTTCGGCCAATGAGGTCCTGGTCGGGTATCTTTCCTCCTCCTTCGTGTGTCATGTGATCTTATTTAGCCAATGACGTCTTTAGTCGGGTGTGGACAATCCGTGGCTTTGTTTTGGGGAAAGAAACACCTTGCTAAAAAAAAAAAAAATATTAATTTAAATCGCCCTTATCATGAACGACCGAGATGACGCTCTCGGCTTTTTAACACGTGGTATTTGTCAAGCAGTTTATCGCTAATTGGATATGACCTAAGAAAGGGATTTCTCAGACCTGTTGGCGTTTCCGTGAACGAATAAAAATATTTCACTTTTTCCCGGCCAAAGGCCCGATAATAAAAATTTTCATTATCTCAAAAAAAACATTTTTAGCGAACATCATCTTGTGTGGCTTTTTCTACTTCTGGAAATTGTCTGTGTTTTCGCATTAATGGTTTGTCTTCATATCCTTAGATACACTACCCTACCCACTTAGACCCCTACTATCACTCCGATGACACACTTTCCACCTGTTATCTCTCAATATTTTTTATTGTCCCTAAACTTTGTTTCTTCAACCATTTGATAACAAACTTCCATTTTTCGTGGACACGGAAGTAGGTCAGGTGCTTGACCTGTAATTTTTCGACATCTGGTATCTGTCAGCCGTGCCCCTGTGTGCTCGCTTATGACCAGGTTTCGTACTATGTTTTCTTTCTTTCTTCTTCGTTTTCTCTTTCCTTCTCCCAGATCGCTTGAATGTAAAGAAAGAATTATTCTTAAAACCCAAAATATTTTTCGGCTTTAAATAATTATCAAATGGCTGATAAACCGTAAAAAACAAATCATATATCTATGAATATTTCTTTCAAATCGTCAGGATATGCATGGTGCCACACACCTTTCCCAAGGGTGTTAGCACGTAAGTGAATGTAATGGATTCGACTGGAATTCGAACTCGGCTCTCCGATTCCTCAATCCAAGCTATCAATTACTCCACCGTGCCTCCATATACAATGATGTGAATACACGTACGGATACATGTTAGTACCTATATAAAACTGAATCAACACTTGAAGTGTATATCCCACCCACAAAGTCAATGCTTTTAGAGAATTTTAAATCAGTTCTTGTGTCTACACTTGAGGATAAGTGAGTTTCTTTGATCCAATAATTGGTCAGCGGTTTTATATTTAATTATGTAACCATACAAATCAATAATCTTCATAAACTAATCTCATTGAGCACACAGGTTAATGGAAATACGATTCAACTGCTTGATCACTTTAATAAATGACACTATAAATCAAAATCATCTAATGAAAACTTTCAAAGATCCGAATGCATTTTCTCTCATATACTGTTTTGTCTTTCATTCTAACTCCAGGAAGCCAAAGAGAGTAAACGCTCATGTTTTACACACAGGTCAATAGCGAACATGATTCAGTCACTTAATCTGTTTAATAAGTAAACGCCAAATCGAAATCAGCTACTAAAACTTTGAGTCTGTTAGGAAATACCAAGAATACAATAAAATTTGAAATATTTTCATGTTAATTATTATAGTTTTATACAGGTTAAAACAAAGAATTTAAAACATTATTCTACATTTTACAACCAACCCAACTACTCCAGACGTTTTCCTCAAGTTTAAAAGAATGTATTGAAAATAACATGCATCTGATTCATCAGTGTAATAAACACTTTACATAATGCGATGGATAAATTATCGTCTAAATTACACAAATATGGTAATAATACTGACATCTCATTTTAAAAGATATAGTTACCAAAATGACACAAAAATATCTTAAATTACTAAATATTAAATTTATTCAATAAAATCATCTTTGGCGTCAACCACGGCCTTCAGACGTATTCAGTAACTCCTGCGCGTCTTCTGGGCGGTCTCATTGTTTAAAATGGTTTGGTTTGTTTTGTTTTACGGCATATCAACCTCAATGGGTAATTTAATGCCGACAACTTTTTTTTTCCTGGTAATATTTTTGTTTTGTCAAAAATCTATTTCCCTTAATACTTTTTTCTTCAAAAATGTATAGCTGGTAATATTATGTTTTCAAAAAACGTATAGCTGGTAACATTTTTTCAAAAACGTATAGCCGGTAATATATTTTTTTTTTTCAAAAATGTATTTCTGGTAATACTTTTTTTCTTCAAAAACGTATTGCTGGCAATAGTTTTTTTTTCTTCAAAAACGTATTGCTGGTAATAATTTTTACAACGTATTTTTGGTATTAAAACCTATTTTTACACTTTTATAATGCTTTTTACCTTAGTTTCGGGGTTAACTATTTGTCCATAGCTGGGGCCCTAACAGGTGCTACCACCCCGGGTCATGGTGGACCTGGGAATACCAGCAATTAAGAGGTGGTTCTACGCTCCTAGAAACCTCCTGATCAGAGCCCATTGCTGTTGGATGTAGTTTATCGTCTTACCCAGGACGCAGATGCAGATTATCGTCATTCCCAGGACGGCTGTTTAAGTTGGTGAATGCTGCCATAATACTTGTCTTCAGTTAATCTTTGGTGTTACAAGGAGTTTTGTTGATCTGTCGCTCAACTGCACCACACACACCAAGAATATTGCAATCTGGGGATTGGCTAGATGTAAGGGATGATGTCGTCGTAGAAACTGTCTGGCAGCTCTAACTGGTTTCTCCTGCTTTGTGTCATGGTGCAGAGTCCTGTTGCTAGACATATAGTCTTCTAGCAATCACTCTCTTGATCCAGGGTAGTACTACATCCTAAAGGCGATGTAGGCATCTTTGTTGAGTCTGAGGCCCTCGTCAAAAAAATCGGGAGTTATTTTCTTATTAGGACATTCAGGGTGAGTTTTCCGAGCTGCCGTACCTTCGTAAGTACCATTAGACCCATCCCAGATCTTTCCGAATCGTCTGAAATGTTCTCAGATTGTCAAACAAACACTCTGAAATGTTCGTATTGGAGTTCTACATGCGAATGCCAAACAGTACTGCATGCCGTTTCCAAATTTTTTGGAGAGTGAATTGCATCATGGTGCTCTTTTTTCTCTCTGACGCTGCCCAACTCTCCCTACTATACTGTGAAAGAGATAAAATCAAAAACAAACAACGCGTATGGACGATAATAAAAAATATAAAATAGTGACAATTTACCTATCGCATTATGTCTCCCTCTTTAAAAAGTATTATCTCTTTTCTCTCTCTCTCTCTATCTATATATATATATATATATATATATACATGGACACACACACACACACACACACACACACACATATACATATATATATATATATATATATATATATATATATATATATATATATGTAAAATATTTAATTTCGCTGTCCATTTTTTTTTTCAATTTACTATTTTATATTCATTTTCGAATGAGGTAAAGAATACAAATGAAGACTCATTTATTCAGAAATTCAAAAAATATATATATATAAATAATTCATATTTGTAACTTTATCAAATTTTAATTTCAATGTGCGTATCAACATATTCGCTCCTTCATTATGCAGGTTTATCTCAGCATGCCAGGAATCAGTTTCACAAAAGAAATGCAGTATCAAATCGGTACATTTTCACAAGTCATGTATATCATGTGAAAACATTTCATTTAACTAACTTTTTTTTTGTTGTTTAAAAAAAAAAACTGCCTTGAGACGGAATATTTGTATGTGACGGGAAATCGGTAGAAAATTCTCGTACGTGATATCCAGACAATAATTGCTTCAAACTGCCTTCAGGAGCATCTGCGAAATGTTCGTGTAATGGCGATAAAACAAAAATAAGTATACCAAATTACAGAGGCGTCATAACTTGAGGACTACCAACATCAGCAACAACTAAAATGAATAACTCATGGAACTTGATGAGAAAATTATGTTGACATCCCACACGACCTCAAATAAAATGTTAACAAGAAAACACTCATCAATATCAGAAAGAGCAATAAATGTTACTTGACAACTTGGAAACTTTTTAAGTGAAAGGTTTTATTAACTACAACAGAAAGCAGTACTGGGTCATCGCTCAATAAATATGATACTGCCATTCTCCATCAAGATCCTGAATATGTTCATTTTTCGCGAATAATTTCGTCAGCCGCTGTAGATCGTCATTGAATATATGGGCTGTATATCTACAATGACAACTTAAAAAATAATTAGATATTTTTCTAATGATGTGCTTACGACCGTATCACGTTGAAAAACCGGATCCCATTCGATTACCCATTTTAAACAACGTCGAGCATGGTCAGTACTTACATAGGTGAACAGTTGGAAATATCAGGAGCTGTAAACTTAGATGTGCTGGTAGTGTAATTAATAACGTCTCTGAATTGGAGTTCGGAGAGCCGAGTTCAAATTCCAGTCGGTTTCTTTTTTTATATTCATTTACTTCTTCACATCACTTACTCTCTCCCCCAGCTATAAGTAATTAGTAAGAATTATAATCTCCACAAAATTTATTACAATCTAAAAATATCTTCTGGCTTTAAATAACCTGCAAAATTTCAATTATCCATATCTTAAAAAAATCATTCAATTAATCAGTTGTTTTTTTTTTCTGAGGAGAGTAATTTTAAATATGCTTTTATTATTTCGAACTATTGTTTCCGGGACGGTAACGTATACGATGTAGGAGTTACATGTGTTACAGTCATTTAGCGGTCTTGTGTTTAATACCTGGATCAGGTAGTGTAACATTGGTTCAGCAGAAAAGAAAAATAGACACTACCAGGACAAATGAAACAGTAATCAGCAAGTATCGCTAATCAGTCACAAAATAAGCCTGATGATGTCCATCGGGTACTTGGCCGAAACGTCAACGATGATGAGAACAAAACATCGAAATAATAAATGTCCATCCATATTCGATGAAAATTATGACGAAAACAATGGCAATACTATATCAGCAGCTTCCGTACATATAAATGAGATATACCGTTTTCAGAGTTCCATGAGTCATAATCTTATATATGTTATACAGGAGCCAAAGACTAATCTGCCACGTCATCGGTCTTGACCTGGCATCTGGGTTTCCTTCATTTTCCATCTTCGCATCGTAGCTTCCCTGTGACTTTTCTGTAAATACTTTCATGGGAATTATTCTGATGAGAATTCCTCTTCGGTGCTTCGATTTTCGTAAATCTCAACGTAGTATCAGACTGGATGCAAGGTCTCATCAGTTTAAAGTTGAAATTGCTAAATTTCATCATCATCATCCTCTCAACCTTTGTAATCATAGGGGCGGCTCTGAAGGCAGAAGCCACATTGAATCTCCTCCAAAACGGTCTATCAACGACAGACATCAGCAGTTCTGATATACTGATACATGTCCATTGTTTGACACTGTCCAACCAGTATTTGAACTGGTGTCTTCTCCTACGTCCACCTTTAACAGTGCCTTGCATGATGGTCTTGCACAGGCTGATATGACTTGTCATGCCTTGTAACGTGTCCAAACCACGACATTTTTCTCCGTTTGACAGTAGCGAGGTTCCTGATAGCCTACAAAAACCTTCAAATCTTTTCCGCACAAACTGATTAGTTTTATCTTCCTAACAGTGGATGCTAAGGAGTTTTTTTTTTTTCATACATTTCTTTTTTTATAAGCATTTCACACCAAGCAAGGCAGGACGCCACTAGCACGTAAGGGGTTACAGAGAGTTGGAGCTAGAGCAAATAGGAATTATAGAGGAAAGGATGAAGAAAACGATGAGGGGATAGATCAAGGCATCTGGAGACGTCGATTGACATTACATTTGAATAGTTGGAGATTATAGCTATCAGGGAATCGGGAAGTGGGGGGAGAGTTCCACAGGTCAGAAGTGCGAGACATGAAGCTATTGGAGTAGAAAAGACGGCCACATTTAACAGTTTCGACAGTGAAAGGGTGTGAGCGAAATGGCACACTAGTAGAATGCTTATCCTCACTCGATCGGTTGCTTCTCTGTTTCTGCCAACAATGTCCACGTTTCACATCAATATAAGAGAATGGAGGCTCCCAGCGATTTGTAGAGTCTATACTTCATTTATGAGCTGGTTTTGCTGTTCCATATTTTTGCCAATTTGAGCATCGCTGGCACAGCTGTGGCAGTCCGTGTGCGAATTTCCGAAATGCAGTTGCCATATTTAGACAAAATAATTCCCAAGTATTTAAAACTAGACACTTTCTCCAGTGAATTCCCGTTCATGGTAATGTTGACCCAGGTTTCAACGGAAAATTCAAGATGAGCAAGATCATCATCATATCACAGCAGCTTCGTCTTCCGTACTTATAAATGGAATATTCCGTTTTTATGGTTACAGGAGTCATAACCTTTTTGAAAACAATTCCTCGTGAAGTTTCTCATCAGGTATTCCAGTAAAATAATTTCTTTCCTTTTCTTTATTTCCTTTTTCTTAATGTTAGATATGAAATATTAAATCTCGTATAATAACTGGTTGGCAGCCATTTTGATCAATACTCACATTTAATTTATTACCTTATGTTGAAGCTTGGATAAGCATGGAATAATAATAATACAACACAAAATGTACGTAACAAAATGTATTGAAACAAGGAAAAAGGTACACAATATTTACAGTTAGTTTTGGTATATTCTTGGGAAGACGGTTCCTGTAGAATGGGTTGACTTAATCGGGCAGAGTATCTGGATTGGATCTCTTCTTACTTCCTCCCCGTCTTCCGGTACCAACCCATATTTATATCGGTCGGTACTCCACTATGTAAATTAGGTGGATCGTACCACAACACCTTATTAATGTTTTTAAAATTACTATTATTTAGGAAATCTGTCTGAAAAGACATTGCTTTAAAAATAACCGTGAGAGACGATGTTTCTCGCCGGGAATTTATCTTGCATCGTCATCTTTATATACCGTATCGTTTTCAGAACGTGGGTGATCATTACTCTCCACAACAATGGCTTATGGCTCTTAGCATAGTTTCTCCTTTTACCAAGACTCCCGTCCCACATTACCCGATGCATTAACTCAAGCTCGTCAGACAGGTAAGGGACAAGACATTTTTCTTTATTATGCGTCCAAGAAATTTCAGCTGAGTCCTCTTTCAGCTCCCACCATCCATACAGCGTAAAGAATGGGATTGTCTGCTGATTACAACATCGAGCAAAATCATGTGGCAATCAAGAGATATTAGATAAAGAATTGGCCAGTATAAGAAGTACCCTACAACGTAACAACTGCCCTGGGTACATGGCAGCAGCCCTAATAAACTAGGATAGGCGGGTACAAGAGGCGGACAACAACACTCAGAAAACAGTCTACCTGCCTCATGTGAAGGGGATATCTGAGAAAATTCAAAGGATCTGCAGTCCATATAACATCAAGACAACCTTCAAAAGTTGGACGACACTTCGCAGATACCTCTCCCGATTAAGACCCCCATATAGGAGAACATGACTAAAGACTGCGTGTACGCTATCCCGTGCAGCTGCGGAAAGAAATATAAATGGGAGAGGCGCTTACCTTAAAGTAAAGCTTCAAGAACACCAAAATGCTGTAACACGTGGGGAAGTGGAAAAATCAAGCGTGACTGACCACATATAGAGAAAAAATTTAGATCACCGCCTTCTGTGTGATCCGGTTGAAATCATAGACAAAGAACATCATTGGAAAATCCGTAAACGTAAAGAATCAGCACATATGCTAATCCACAAAAATCTCCTGAGCCAACCAAGCATAGAAATGAATACAATATGTGAACCAGTAATAAGGAGTGCCAGAGAAAAGCAATAATAACAATGAAAATTGCAATATGAGCTCTGGAAAAACATGCAATGATAAAAGTAAAAACTGCAATATGAGCACTGATAAAAATGGTTGCTAAAGACATTAACTTTATTAATCTCAGACATTCATACACCGATGTCCCTAAGAACACATGGTACAGTGAATAAAAGCGTTGGTTAGATTCAGTGACAAGACCCAAAGAGTTGTGAGTTCAATACCTGGTTAAGGTAGTGGAGAACTTGGAGAGATAAATTAACAGGAGATAACTGATAACTGACATCCATCAGACATGGCACATGGAACTAGAACAGTTTACCCCAGCGATCGAAATAAAGGGTTCAGTACGACATTCCAACCACCTGAAGAAGGTCGGAGCGTACAACGGCGGAAACGTTGTAATAAATATGGCGACAAATATGAGGACAATAGTCCGAATAATGTAAATAGCGTACCTAATTTCATCTTAATAATGTTTCTCTTGCATCAAAGGAATTCGTCTGTGGCTAGATTGACCAGTAGAAACTGCCATGTAAGTGGATTGATATCACATAGCAAATATGGGCATCTACGATTATCAAGAATTCAAATAACATTTTCTATCAGACTGAATGATGATATTTCAATGTCGCCTTTCTTGCGACAATTTTTTTTTCTTCGTTTCTTTCATTCGCAATAAAACCTTGCGTTTTAGTGGCTTTATAGCCATGCTTAGAGTGAAAAGATTTAATAAAACATAACTGATACTTTAAATGTTACTGTTTTGTCAAAAGTTTATTCTTCCCAAATGGTACTAACTACCGATAATAGTTACGATACATTAATCTGAAAAAATGTTTCCAGTGCGTGTGTATTTGTGTGTGCGTGTGGGTGATCACACGCGCATATCAATGTTCAAGTTATGTGCATTCAGATCATTTGAGATGGCGGCTCCTTGTTATATGGAAATTGCCAAGAGAAAGAGTGAAGAATTTTTTCCACAGTCACACGCCACCGTCCATTCTTTCATAATTGTTCTTTTTCCTACAAGGGCTGGCAACCAAGGCTATAGATAGTCCTGGCTATCCTTCTATTTAGCCCACAGCATAGTAGAAGTTAGTTAAAGAGATGGTTGAGAAATTGTTTTCTGCGACCCTAGTCTGCAAAATATTCCGTATTGAAAGCTGAAATCTTTCTTCTGAACTGATTATGTTACGCAAGTCGAACACTCTTCATCAATCTGGCAATTCTCACGCTCTCTTTTTGTCATATATATATATATATATATATATATATATATATATTGAAAATATAGTATATTAATACGTTCGAATTTATTTGGAACACATTCCTTGGTTGTGCTATCTGTGTGTGTACATGTGTGTGTTTGTTTATGTATAGGTTAGAGTGGAACATTTGTATAGGAGTGTGCGCCTGTAGGCATAACTATAGATATGCCCACATGTTGCTCAACTGCTTTTTCGAGAGCCTGTACTTTATAATGCTACACAAGTTTTCTATGGGGTTGAGGTCAGGAGATTGGGGCGCCCATGTCATAACACTCACCTGCTTCGCATCAAAGTATTCCTTCATCAATTTTGATTTGTGACAGGGAACATTATCCCGCATAAAAATGAGCTTGGTGGGGTCGATTTGCACCCTTTCAGGAGAAGGGGGCAGACAAGACACTAAAATTCTCTTGTACTGCTTGCTCCTGGAGGTCTTTTCAGTGGGTTTTAAGAAAGCAGTTCCATGAAAAGAAAAGCATCCCCAGAACATTATACTAAACGGATGCTTGACAGTACTTACTGCTAAATTCAAAGAGCTTTCAAAGCTTCTTCTTCGGATTTTAGATCGCTTATCCTTTGAATTTAGCTCAACTCGTTTCATCGGAGAAGAGAACATTTAGTAAAAAAAATCAGGTGAGTCACTTTTATCGAAGAGCACTGTATATATATATATATATATATATATATATATATATATATATATATTTGCAAATCTTGTATATTAATACTTTCGAATTTATTTGGAACTTGATTGTGCTATCTGTGTGTGTGTATATATGTGTGTTGTTGTAGGTACACGTTGGGGTGAAACATTGATATAGGAGCGTACACCTGTGTGCACACCTATTATAAATGCAAATCACATATTAACCTTCCGTGCATTCTTCAACATTTTCTCGGACACTGACGATCGTTGGACACACAGCATCGTAGATGTCGACCTTTCTCATTGCACAGGTGAATAAATGCACGTATTCATTTGCATCTCTCCCCACCTTGATGACCTGAGGTCATCTAATTAATATTCCAGGTGTCCATAGCATACTGAGGACTTCAGCCCTTTAGCCTGACCCGCTGACCCCGAATCCTCCGTCGTCATACCAAGAGCCTGTCTCGCCGCAAAGCTATTTGTCTCTCCCGGTCTTCTTGTTCCGTTCTGAACATTCTATGGTTTCCCTCGTCCGCTCTTGTTCAGTTTGAAGACGGCAATAAATTCGCCACTTTTATCATTTCCTTTTTTGTGTTTTTTGCTTTTTTTTTTTTTTCGCTAAACTTTCTCATAGCTCCTTCCACTTTTATATATATATATATATATATATATATATATATATATATATATAGAGAAATATATGGTAAAAAAAAATCCTAATATGCAAATATGCTGTTTTAATGTTTTTCCATATATTTTTTCATACTGTCGGATCTATATCCATATAATTGAGTATATATATATATATATATATATATATATATATATATATATATATATATATATATATATATATATAGGTCAACAGACAGATATAAAAACGTCGAAAAAATATATATATATATATATATATATATATATATATATATACGAACAGTGTAAATGCTGAGATGTGTGGGAGGTATATATATACACAAAAATTAGATAGACACACACATATATATATATATATATATATATATAGAGAGAGAGAAAAAGAGAGAAAATAATTGTTGAAGTTGAAAGAAAAATATACGAAGTATGAATATATATATTAAAATATTTCACGAAGAACTTTCTTTGGGATTTATATCAAACTTTTTTATAAAGGTATGAAATTATACATATATATATATATATATATATATATATATATATATATATATATATATATATATATGTATGTATGTATGTATGTATATTAAAGGAACTGGTAAGTTACTGCGATAAAGCATTCTTTCTAATCTTTCTTGCATTACAATATTTTTCTTCTCTGGAATAAAGCGTGTAAAAACGGTCTATATATAAAAGAATATATGAATAACGACAAAAAGAAACTTATCTTAGCCGTCGCGTTTCGTCCTCCGTGAGATTTTACCTAGTCAAATGCATGGATTTTGATTTGTACGAATAACTTTTATATAAGAAGAAAATGTTATTGGTTTCCCATCATTTCTTAATTTAAGAACGTTCATAAATATTCATCAGGTTAGTCGAAAAGTCAGGTAAGTTATGGAGGACGTCCGTTGACTCTGTTCAATATCTAATAGCAAAAGTGAGTAAATGTCTTTCTTGAATTTTCTAAATGCAAATTAGCATTAAAATTATTTTAGCTTGGGATTAATTTATATTATATATTTAACTAAAAGTAGGTCAGGAATTTAACAGTTTTTTGTTTTAATTTGTCAACATATCTATCGTAATTTATGTTGGTTTTGGGAAGAGTTATTCTGTCATGAGCGGAGATATTTTAAATAATCCGAGGTGCAGTTTTATATTTTCATAACATTCGATGGCAGTCCTCTCGAAAATTTTCCTTCTAAGTCATTTTCTCTATTATTAAGCATTTTTTTTTATATCAATTTTGCGGTTGAATTTACCATTAACCTTAGACTTGAAGAGGTCAAGAGAGATTAGGAAAATACCCTTCCGAGATTCTGTTCCACAAAGCAACAATACTTGAGAAGACGCTGCAATTATGGAACTTACTACATAGTCAGGGAATACGAAAGGAATTATTGGCTTTTCTATACGAGACATGGCGTTTCCCATTTGTACATGTCAGGGGTGTTGCGATTAAGGTGTGTAGCTCGTCAGTACACATTCTATGACTTGCAACGTTTCGGCTGTGAGAAAAGTGTTGTACGTTGGAAAATACTTCATCAAACACAAATCCCTGTAGAAGTTTTTAAACTTTATCAAGTTACGCACGTGAGAAATGAGCAATTCCAGCCAATATATGGCAGCAATACACCATGATCTGATGAGGGTTTTGTAAAGATAGAGTGAAACAGATACTGGAGAGATAACATGAGCCAACCATTTTCCCAGAAACAATAGTTGAGTTCCTTTGGGTCGCAATAGAAGTTCAAGAAAAGGGGTCTCATTGGGAGAAACAACATCCATCACTATAGGTGAGGTTTTGGGGGTCTGCGCGATGGTGCTTTAACGTTGCTTGTTTGATTCTGGCCGTATTGAATTTCACAAGTGAGTCCCTTCACGAATGAGCCTCTCCTCCTGGGCTAGGTAAGAGGAGAGCTGAGCCATAAATTTCAAGTCTTCCCAATGGAAGTCGTTTTGCAGAATACAGTGCTTGAACGCGGTGAAGTGCTTAACTAACTGGTATACTTCCCGTAGGATTACCTAAGTTAAGCAACGTCTAGCCTGGTCAAGCTCATTAGATTGTTTACTTGACGTTTTCTTCCTGCCATGAATACGTCCTGTGAGTGTTGCATCTTCCATGCTTTTTTTATTATCGATATTTGATGAACATTAGATTAGAATTCATCATTTTTCATTTTTTGAGTTCATTGCCACAAATCTGGTATATATAGATTGTAGGAATAAAAATAAAAATTAAAAATTCTCCTCCTCCTCCTCTTACATCTTCTTCTTCTCTTCCTCTTTCTTCTTTTCCTCCTCTTCTTACAGCTCCTCTATCTCCTCCTCCTTTTTCATGTTCTTCTCCTCCTACTACTACTACTCTTCTTTCTTCGTCTCCCTCTCCTCTTTCTTTTTCTCCTGCATCTCTTCCTACTCCTCCTCTATATCCTCCTCCTCCTTCTTCCTCCTCTTCTTCTTCTTCTTCTTCTTCTACAACTCCGCTACCGCCTACTCTAGCCTTCTTCTTCTTCTTCTTCTTCTTCTTCTTCTTCTTTATCTCCCACTTCCCCTTCTTCTTCTTCTTTATTTGTTTTCTTTTTCTTCTTCTTCTTCTGTAAACCCCTTCTTCTTCTTCTTCTAATCTTTTCCTGTTCTTCTTCTTTATCTCCCTTTCCTTCTTCTTCTTTATCTCCCATCCTTCTTCTTCTTCAGCTTCTTTATTATTTAAGATCTTTTTCTTCTTTTTATTCTCCCATTTCCATTCTTCTTCTTCTTCTTCTCATTCCCAGTTTCTTCTTCTTCTTTATCTCCCCTTAACTTCTTACTTCTTCTTCATCTCCTCCTAAATTCAAGATCATCCTTTCACTCTAAACAAGGAAGGAATGCTACTTTGTGTTTCTTGTTCATACAATGTCTTCAAAGTATGAAAATTCCAGGTATAGTAGGGAGGGGGATAAATGGAAATTTCGGGATTCAAGAAGATAGAAGATGTTGTTGGCGATCATGGTTCACCATAATTATCCTTTCTAGTATTTCGGGAGGTTTGACTTTTCACAAGTTAGTTAGGAAGGCCACTCACTACTTCCTTATTTTTCTATGACTTCAATATGCCATCGTTGACGGTTTGGGAACACCAGGTGCTGTAAGCTTGGAAGTGCAGGTGATGCAATGGATAATCGACTCGGAATGTGAAGTCGGAGAGCCGAGTTCTAATTCCAGACGTTTTGTTCACTTACGCGCAAACACCGTTGGAAAATTATGAATCCACCTCTTATCCCCCACATATGGGTTAATTAGTAAGACATGTATCACTAAAACATTATCTAAAGAAAAAAAAAATTATTACAATCTAAAATATTTTATGGCTTTACATAGGTTGATAAGAAGTAGAAAAATAAAAATAAATCAATCAGCTAAACAATCAATCAATCAATCAAACTGTCATTCGGTAAATCAAATAATCAAGCTGCATCTCAGAACATCGCAGTCGGGACTTGTCGTTCCATATTCACGGTGGCAAGAGATTCTCGTTCCCTTCGTTTTTCTATGATAGGGAGCAAACTTAACACAGGCAGCTTCTATCTCAGAACTGTGAAACAAAACACGAGCAGATGCTTCCCTGACAACTAAAATCTTCATCTATTCAAGTTCAGGGTCAACCTATATCTATCCTATACGTCCTCATAATGTCTACTATTTACTCATTACATCCCTTATAACAAACTTAATCTCTCGAGTGGATGCTTCCTTGAAATCTGCAATCTTTATCTCTTCAGATCCAGTCTCAACCGATATCTATCCTACACGTGCTCATAATATTCATTTCATTCGACTTTGCTACTTACCATCGGACAAGTAATATTTATTTGAAGACACAATAATGTGGCAATATATATAAAAATATATATATATATATAATGTTCTTCAGTACGTTTTATCTTAAACTTATTTAAGCACAATTACTCACCCAGACATACCATAGTATTCCTTACACCAAAATAACACATTATTTCTTACCACCATAATACCTCAAACTCTCTCACTACAGTCACCGTAATGCCTGAAGTCACTATGAAGACCTAGTTACTTCCCATATGTACAATTTGACTAGAGGGGTAATAAAAATAACAACCATAGATGCTGTGGGGAAAAGTTTATCAGAACTCTTAACATGAAGATAGCGTAGCATTAATTAGAACTATATTTTCATCTTTCTAAGTTCCAAGGCGTGTGCGTATACATATATATATATATATATATATGTGTGTGTGTGTGTGTGTGTGTGTGAAGAAAAATATACGGAAAAAACTAACAAAAATCCTAATATGCAATTATGCTGTAGTAATGTTAATATAATGTCAACGTCGGACGTTTCGGTCTAGTAGACCATCTTCAGAACATAGTCATAAAACATAATTAACATTAGACTATATTTAATTCAACATGAAAAGACGATGGACATAAGTGTAAGACTAATGAAAACAGACAACTGAAATTTTTCAAGATCAGCGTTCCGATTCAATCGGCGTCACGTGGGCGATGTTGTGAAAACGTATTCCTAACATAGAGTACTTTTTTCCGTATATTTTTCTTCATACTGTCGGGTCTATATCCATATATTTGCTTACATACATATGTATATATGGAGTAGTGGATAACGGCTCGAACTGAGTTCGAATTCCAATGGAATCCATTAATTAGGTGCTAATACCCTTAGAAAAAGAAAGAATCCTCTTCTTCCTCCAGCTATTAGGAAATAGCCGGACAGACTCAGTTGTATAGTCTTGGATGTCAACTAATCTAGGAGAAGGACAACTCTGAATTCAAAACCTGTGTAGGACCTTTCTCAAAACCTGTTTGGGGGCCTTGTGGCTCATAGTGCAGCAAGACTCTGGAGTTTGTTTACGTTTTTAATGGTAGATTTGGCTGGCTCAGTCTGTCGAGTGAAGATGGCTTAGTCATAGAAGCTCTGACTGTCACCAAATCGTTTGGGTGTCGATTCGAGTTTGCAGCATTCGGCAGTCAAGTCTCACTGAAAAAGCTGTGGTACAGCAAATCAGTAATGTCTGCAGTGATATATATATATATATATATATATATATATATATATATATATATATGTATGTATACATACATACATATATTAACGTTATCTCACATTTTCATTCTCGAAACGTTATTTTAATGGATGCTCATCGTACTTAATACACACTGTTTAAAAATAATATCACTAAGAGGACTTATATTTCAAATCCGAATACCCATTAAATATACATAAATGTGTGTGTGTC
>CAHIKZ030002003.1:100000-225000 GCA_903632075.3 Acanthosepion pharaonis | reverse complement strand
ACATTACAAAACAAAAGTTTCTATTACTTGTCAAGTTTGTTTAGACTTTGAATTCATTTCTCTTTGGTAAAAATGCTGATTGAATCAAGTTTATTTTTTTAAACTTTCAAAAATATTTTATTTCTTTCAAACCGCGACATAATTTTTTTTTCGTTCTAATTTATAATTCCTTACCATTTGGAAACTTCGACGTGACGTAATGGTTAACAAGCTTGTCACACTAGATCAATTCTGAATAAGCAGTGAATTCGATACTCACTAGTTGCTTTACACTCTAGACTTTATCCCAGATCTAAGCTACGCTTCCAATATGTTTTGGGCACTTCGTTTTGGTTTAATGTTGAGCTGGCTTATCTCTCTAGATCAATTACATCTGAAACATGAGTTCGATCCTCACTAGGTGACTCCATACTTTCGGTCTTGTGTCCCAAGATACGCCTAGCGAACTTCGACGTTGTTTAATGGTTATCACGTTTGTCTTGTTAGATCAATTACGACCAAATATTGAGTTCGATACTCAGTGCCCCATACTTTTGGCCTTCTGCCACATCTAAGCTACGCCTAGACCATCAAAGGACTTCGACGTGGCTTAATTGTTAGCTAGCTTGTTCTGATAGATCAACTACGACTGAGTAATGAGTTTGATTCTCAGTGGGTACTTCCTGCTTTCGACATTGTGTCACATCTAAGCTATTCTTCTTCTTAATCTTTGTGTGCCGTGTCGCTTCGGGACGTAGACAATTATGACTCTCCACAACTTCTGTCTGTTGTAAATCTTAATAAAATTTGTCTTTTTGTAATTTCTTGTCAATCCTGTTTCACCATCCATTTACTCAAGCTCAGTATTGTATGTGTTGTTTTCCTGTGTCCCTCTTCAGTCTGTCCAGTGAGTATCAAATTCTCCAAGCCCTCTTTCCTCATTTCGTGCCGCAGAAACGTCACTTGTCTCTTCCTGGTATTAAGTATAATTTTCTTGTTTTTTTTCTCTAAAACCTCGTCGTTGCTCAAATGCTCGGGTCATGTTATTCTCAGCATCCTTCTGTAGAACCATTTTCTGATGCTTCAAATCTCTTCTTCATCGTTGAGGCGATTCTCCTGCACTCACATCTGTTCAGTATAATTATTTTCATTCATTCTCAAAGATTTTCTCTTTTTCATGATAACATTCTTCCTACTGTTAACCATTACATTGTTGTTCTCCTTGTTTTTCTTTTACTCTTATATGGCGTTTTCAGTCAGGATATAGGTGATCACGATTCTCCACATCTTCCTTTTCATCATTCCTCTAAGAAATACTTACCGCTTTATTAACGGTCTCAGTCGCTGCCCCGCTACCGATTTACACAGATGTATTCGGTATATAATTCGCTGTTTCCCCCAGTCACTTCAGAAGGTAGGTGTTCATGACTCTCCACAACATCCTATACTTTGTAACTCTAAACAATTTTTAATTTTTTTACTATCACTCGCAGTCTGTTCTTCTATGTATTTACTCAAACCCATTCTGTAGTTTACTTGCTCTTTCCTTCTATTCCATCAAGATATGGATGATCAGGCTCTCCACATCTTCCTATTATTTAGTGTAGTCACTTTAAATAATTTATATGCCATTATCAGGCACTATAGTATCTAAAACACAAAATCTTGAAAATGGACCATGAAGAAAAGTTGCAGTTTCAGTGAAAATTGTTTTTCTACACTTAAATATAGCAGGTCATTTTGAAAAACTATCGACGACAGCCTGATAATATGCACCATTCAAATGTCCTATATAATCAACATGCAACCTAGATCAACGTTTATCAGTATTAGGCCAGGGTCGATAAGGTGGTAATGCGTCCAGCGTAAGATGACAAACTACGTCTGACAGCAAGGCCTCAGATCAGGAGATTTTGAGTAGCGTGGAACCACCTCTTAATTGCTGGTGTTCCCAGGTCCGCCATGACCCGGAGTGGTAGCACCTGTTAGGGTCCCAGCTATGAGCTAATAGTTAACTCCTAAACTGTGATCTAACCACTATGAAAGTGTAAAAATAGGTTTTGATACCATATATATATATATATTTTTTTTTGTAAAAAAGTAATACCATCAATAATTTATTACTAGCAATATATTTTTGAAAAGAATATTACCAGCTATATATTTTAAAAAAAAAAAATACCAGCAATAGATTTTTAAGAACAAAATATTACCAGCAATAAAACTTTTGTCGGCATTAAATAACTCATTGAGGTTGATATGTCGTAAAACATAACAAAGTAGTGGTGGTAATTTTGCCACTAGAGCACAGCCTGTGACTCACTGAACCAAACTTTAAATATTGTGCTATATTTTAGGACAATATACATAATTTTCTATAAGCGATTCCCTTCTTGACATTCCAGAATATCCAGCCGCTTTAAACTGCTTTTTTGTAAGGAAACAAAAATTGCCACTCTTTTATGGTATCTTAGTACTTCATTGCAGTAACACCTAATTTATTTTTTTCTCTCTTCCACCTCACTATTATGTCTGACACCATTTTAAAAATTTAGTCATCCTTTTTTAATTATATTTTAATTTCGTCTAAAATCACGGGTTATACAAAACACTTTTTATCTCATTTCTAAAAATGTTAAAAAATAGCAAGCAATTACTGTCACCCCAAAATGGTTCCTTAAATTTGGGGATTAATCTGAACATACAATCAGTATATCCGAATTTCTTTAATGGTGGCAACGCCATCTTAAAATCATTGTTTAGTAAAATCGTTCAATTGCAACCTGTTGGCAGTACGTGTCAGAATCCCATTTTCAGAGCCGAAAAACGTCAGCAATGGGCGGTTATCTATTTGCAGAATAAATTTACTATCGTTCATTATTTTGAGAAATTTTTTCAATTAAAAAATAAAAGCTAGTACTTATTTTTCGATTTAACTATAATTTTTCAGCCGCTATCAGCGTTTTAGATGTATGGGCAACTGCATTCGTCTCACCGTTTTTGACTTTATGCCAAATAATTCTTTACTGTATGTTCATCACTCTTTTCTCCAGTGTTTTTCATTATTTTTGCCCTTGCATGGAATACTGCTGCTATATATGGTCTGGTTGAACCCGCTGTTCGCCTTAAGTTCCTCGACAAGATCCAGAGACGGATATGCAATGTGGTTGGTCCAGATCTGGTACCTCGTCTTCAGTCGTTCTCTCACAGACGTGCCGTCGCCTGCCTCTGTCTTTTGTACAAATACTTTCACGGTAACTGCTCCGACGAGCTACTTTCGCTAGTTCCTAGAAGGCATGGATTTAAGCGTGCTACTAGTCTGGCATTACGGTCCCACCCTTTCACTATCGAAACGGTTAAATGTGGCCGTCTCTTCTACTTCGATAGCTTCCTGTCTCGCACTTCCCGTCTGTGGAATTCCCTTCCTATTAATTGTTTCCCTGACAGCTATAATCTCCAACTCTTCAAATGTAATGCCAATCGATATCTCCAGATGCCCTGACCTGTTCCCTGTCCTTTTCTTCATCCATTCCACCATCACGCCTCTTTACTCTCTTTCCTACTCTGTAACCCCTTGCGTACTAGTGACATCCCGCCTTGCTTGGGGTGACATGTTTAAAAATTATAATAATGTCGCTCTATGTGTCCATTTGAAGTTTTACATCAACGCTATTCGTCTTAATCTTCATAAATTTTCTGTTCTGGAGTATATTAAGATTTTTTGTTGTAAATAAATTTACTGTATTAAAATGTTTGTGCTTTTTTCTTAGAATTGATTTGCAATGGCCCCTTTCTACGACTTCTACAATCGAAACACTTTTTATTTTTGAACAGGTAACACGCTTTAAATTGAAATCCTCCACAAACGGAATAGGGGTTCTGTGCAGTCATCCTTTTCTTCTTTTTGCTCTTTGGGCACACCGTCTGCACTTTTATAGTATCCGTTTTCTCAATTTTTGCAGTATCGTGTCGTAAATTAATAATATTTTGACATTCTTCTGCCACGGTCTTTAAGGTTAATTTTCGGTCCCGCTCAACTTTTCCTTGAATACGCCAACGAATTTCTGCTAAAATTAACCCATAGATAAAAATGAAATTTTTAATATATCTGGAGATAGTTCGTTCTGTTTAAATTTTTCGCATTCGCAACTTCCATTTAAGTAAAAAAAAATCCTTTTTCTGACATTTAATAGAAATCATCTTTACAGAAAATTTTAGACAATATTAACTAATTTTCATGAAACATAATACTTCCTTATTTTTCAGGCTAAATCTAATTACATTGAATTCAATTTTCTTCATGGCAAATGGTAACTTTATTTTTCAGACAGCCATTCCTGGCAATCTTTATCTTTGATTCTTCTGTCATACAACACATTCTTCAGAGTTACATAAAAACCCCCCACTGAATGAAACTGCAGTACTAGTTTCATGTGATTTCTTTCTACATTACTTAAAACATCCTTGTCTGATGTTCGAATATTTGTACTGTTTATTGTTATTGCTGTTGTTTTAATAACTGTCTTTGATGTTGTTCCACGATCGTCAAGTCCTCCATATTGCGCTATTCAGAAATTCTTGGTTGACGTCAGTTCAAAAATTCTTACAACATCTGAATTATTATTTTTTTCCAGCGTAAGATTCTGGTTAATAATATTATAAGGAACAGTGATGCAAAACTTTAATAAAGAAAAGGATTAATCACAGGGGAGACATGGATTAATTGATGTGAGTCCAAGTTGGGACCACAGAAGTAAAACACGGAACATGGATTAGATGTAAGAAAGATATATTAATAACAGGTTACAGAGATAGTGTAAGCGGAGCTTATTATATGTTAGTGTCCAACACTGGTAGTCGTACTAGACTCTCACTGTCTCTCTATCTCTCTCTATGTCACTCTGTATAGTGCTATGCCGCCTACTTAATATAGGCCTGGAAGAGTCTATTGTGTAGGAAGTTTCCGGTCTCACAATAATTAATAATACAATAAAAGCGAATAGCGTAGTACAGATTTGATGGCTCGTACTTGGCGTTCATGTACCTCAGGTACTGTGCAAACACACCGCTGTATATGACCCGAGACACCACGTCACCCGGTAAAAGAGAACACCTCCATCTAAAACAAACATTGTGTCAGATAGTGGCTGGGAATCAGGTATGTCTGTGGTCAGATTATTTTTCAGCAAGGTGTTGTTTGTTCTTCTCATTTGGAAATTCTTCAAAATTGAAGTTAAGTTTGCGACACACGTTGCGACACACGTTGCGACGTCTGTTCCTACGAGCAGACCTCCTAGTCATACAGAATAAACCAATCTTTGTTCAACAAATCGTGTAGAGAAAGCCGGTCGTCTTTCTACATAACACAGACGTTTGATGATCGTAGGTGCCGGGAAAAGCAAAATTTCGGAAGAGAGATCCACACATTAACAGTAAAACAATGAGACTTAGTGTCCATTCTAGTGTCGTATTTAAATTCATGCGAGGGCACCTCAACGTAGTGTAATGGTTAGAAAGCTTGTCTTACTAGATCAATTACGACTGAGTAGTGAGTTCGATCCTCGCTGGGTGCCCCATACTTTCGGCCTTGTGCCACATCTAAGCCGGCCTTAGAAAATCGCTATTTAAATTCATGCGATCAAGGTACATAAGAGGAAAGGTCATTAGAACATTTGTCATGTAAATATATATATATCAATGCGATTAAAGTACACTGAACCACTGGACATGGGTCTGATACCATCTGTGTTGTTTGTGAACGTATGTTGAACCTGTATCACGTATCTGTTGACGCAGTTCGAGCGAGTCGCCTCCGTTCTTGCTCATTACAGACTAATGATCGGCTGATGTAATGTTCACGGTGGTGGGTAATGCTTTCTATCAGGCACCTCGCCGAAGAGTGAACGATGCAAAATCTCCCTAGAATTTCAGAAATGGAGTTCTGCAGGCGCTCACTAACGTACCCATTACGGCAAAGGTATGATGGAGCAATCTACCAATACCTTTAGACACCTATTTTTCAATGTGCTACATGAACGATATATGTCCTACACACATCTTTCAGTATAATTACAATACTTTTTAGATTGATGAATGAAACGTGATGGGCTTGGCAAAGATCATGTTTCTTTGAACAGTCTGGACTGACATCTTGTGGCAGTGGGGTGGATGTTAAATTTATTTGCAGCAACCGGGAATTTTAACTATGCAGAGTGCTCGATTGTACCTACAAAGGATACTAGAATTACTTGTGAAGCATCCTTGGCTGCATCAACAGAGTACTGGCTTCATTGTTTTCGATGCAGTTACAGTAACTGAGCCCTGCTTGTCAACTTATCTCATTATTGAACAACTGACGATGGGATCTAGAAAGAGTAGAGATGGGTTAACAAGGAGAAAAGGGTTTACGCAATCAGTGAGAAAGATGTGGGCATATATATCATGCACACTTGTACCCAAGCGTATAATTGACCGGTCTTGTCCACAGAACGAGCGGGCTGTACGTAGAACTGACTAGCGCACGTCAGAAGAGCGATCTTGTAGATATGACCCGTGTCTACGAGTGGATCTTTCAGAACAAAACGTTTGGCCACCCCAAAAAGCCAGAACTACGATCAGTATCATCTGGGTTAACAGCCTCTGATGGTGCGAGAATCAATCGTGTTATCATCGAGTAGACTCTATTCAGAAGCCTGAAACGTGAACTTTTTAGAGAGCTCACTGAAGAAGATTTCTCAAGTGCGTCTGCTTGTTGAGCTGGAAAATGTGAAAAGATTGATTGTTAAAATGTTCACGTTGACCTTAAGGCTTTGTTTTCAAGGTTGAGGATTAGGGTGAAGAAGAAGAAGAAGAAGAAGAAGAAGAAGAAGAAGGAGGAGGAGGAGGAGGAGGAGGAGGAGGGGGGTTAACTGAAAAATATTGTCTCATCTGGGTTTAAGATGAATTCCCTAATATATAAGCAGGGACTCAAGACTACTGTTTTCTATTTAAACCCAACGTCGTGCGTTTATTTATTTAAAAAAAATATAGCGTTCACTAGTTTGGAATTAACCCGTACTCTAAGAATTGTTGATGCAGCCAAGGATGCTATTCAGATAATTCTAGCATCCATTGTATGTGCAATCTTACACTCTTTGCATAATTGAAATGCCCGGTTGCTGCAAATAAATTTAGCATCTGCTACACCATCAAAACAAATTCGTATCACCTGTTCTTTCGAAACGAATAAAGAGTTGTGTCGATGTTTTCAGTGTAGGACAGCCATAACTTTGCTGTTTTTAATTTGCTCCTGAATTCATACATCAGAGTAGAGAGCACTCTTTGCAGCTTTGCATGGCTGAAGATTTGCCAATGTCATCAGTACTGATCTCATGCGCTTGGAGATTATTATACAACTCGTTTATTTCAGCCACATCAGTTTCGCAGAGAAATAACCTGCTTGTTGAACTGGAAAAATATGAAAAGATTAATGGTCAAAATGTTCATGTTGACCTTAAGACTCTATTTTCAAAGATTAGGGTTAGGGTTGTTCTGCTGAAAAGATGCGAAGATGTAACTCCGTTCTTCAAGTTTGAACTCACTCCATTTCCGACTACAAGTTTCAAGAACTTCCAAATGAGAAAGACAGACAAAACCGTGCTGAAAAAGCATCTGACCACTGAAATACCCGAATCTCAGCCACCAACTGAGATAATCTTTGTTTTATACATCTTTACCGAGTGTAGTGTTTGCCTAGGCTGACATACAGTTATATATTGGCACATTACCAGAGCTACATGAAGGTCAAGTACAGACCATCAAGCATCATTTTTATGGTTGTGCGGGCCCCTCCACAAGAGGCCATGAACATCAGCGAAGAGCAGCTCAGGCTTCTGCAAACATGCAAACAGAAGAAGGATTTGAAGTTACCGTTCATCCCAAACTAAAAGATGAATTTGTCAAGACGGTATGTCGTTCCTTGGAAGAAGACGGTCATCGGGTGATGGAGACGCAGATACGGATATTTTTCTTGAAATGCTCAAATTAGATACTGAAGGAAATATAATGACTGTAATAGCTGATGACACAGACATTCTTGTTATTTGTTTTTTGTTTTTGTTTTTCTATTCGATTTTCCCCAGACATGCCTGACATCTAAATGTATTCCCAGGGAAAGAACTCTCTGGGAAAGATGAAGAATCTTCTCAGCATCCTTGAAACCACAGAGAAGACAAACTCGTACGTTCCGCAAAACTTGCCAGTCATTCACGCATGGGATGAATGTGACTCAACGTCACCTGTGTTTGGCGGTGGGAAATTTGAGAAAATAAGGCTTATTTATAAATCAAAAAAGATCCACTCATGTTGGGATACATTAGCTGCTTCAAGTTTCATGTAGGCGGGGTCGCAGATGTTTTCAAGATCTATGGAGGAAAATCAGACGATACATTTGATTTCCTCAGGTACATCAAGTATACTTGCATCTGTAATGAACAATCAACTTTGCTCCACAGACTTCGTATCCATTTCAAGACATGATTTGGAAGATTTTAGGTCAACGTCAACTTGATCCTTGCAGCTGCGGTTTGGAAATGAGAAACGGTAATTTTTCCACAGTTCTACCGATCTGGATCAGCTCCTGAGGAATTACTGAAGTATGTGCGTTATAAGTGCAAGATTTTGTCCAAGAATCCTTGCAGCACAAACATCGACTTTTGCAGGAAATATGGTCTCACTTGCTAACACCATGCAGTCATTGTAGAGGTACCGACGGCAACAATATTAGTCTGGCTCCACAAGGGGAGAAGGAAGGTGAAGACGGTGCTAATTTATTTGCAAGTTTGTTTTGAGTTATATCAGGCAATTTACATTGTTCGTTTTGCGATTTTTTGTGATGGAGTTGGGAATATTTCACTACTCGTTTATGGCATCTTATAACCTTTTTGACGGACTGCTATTTTCTGGGTCTAGCATTTTTCCAACAGTGTTTGAATTAAAGGTTTCAAATTTTATTAATCTCTGGTTTTGTTTTGTACCAATGATCACATTTTTGGCAGGAATCAAAAAGATGTGAAAATATATACACACTTTCTTTTTTTAATAAGAACCTCCATTGTCAGGGTGAGACATACGTTTGCCTAGCAAAACAGGACTTTCATGCCTAAGTTCCTTAGTTGGTCGTTTGATGCAATGATTTATTTCTGTGTATTTTCCTTCATTCTCTAGTCGTATATTGCAGTGCACAAGACCGCCAAGTCTTAGAATAGAGCCTATGATTTACTGATCAGACTGCCAAAAAGGAAGCGGTCAAAGTTAAGATAAATTATGCTGCTAATTTTTCACTATTAACAACAGTTATAACCAGACAAAATTTCATGTTCTCAGCATCAGTGTTTCCTTGGTTATAAAACGTCCTTTCTTTGTTGTCTGGTCTGCAGCAGATACAGATATCACGTGACCATCATGGAAGCTCCACACAGTGAGAGCAAGGTCAAAAAGCAACATATAGGTTGATTGGAAGTATTCTAAAATGTTTATCTTATTGCCACATCTCTCTTTCTGCCCCTCCTTGAAGACTTTTTTCTATTTGTCAAATTCAATTTGACGGAGCAATTATTGTTCTGTAAATTTTGGGTCTTTGGTCAGTATTTCATAAGAAGCATATAGAGCTGGTGTTCCTTTGTTTTGTGTTGTTGTTTTTTTAGTTATCTATTGTTCCACTCCTATATACATTACTAATGACAGATCCCAGCTGGTAACGTTTTACTTCAAGTTCATTTTTTCATATCTGGTTTGCAAATAATCCCCCATAACGAAATTACCCCAGGTGGTCCAAATAATAACTTTTAATTTTCAGAAGAGGAGGCAATATTCTTTCTAAAAATAGCATAGTTAAATTGGTAACATTTTCCCAGTGATATCGACTAGGATAATTTGGAACGGCTTTTTTTTTGTCTTATTATCCCTCTATGTGCCATTTCCTTTCATGACGTTGGCGTTTTAACTTAGAATGAACCTTGTAAATCTGTATTTTTTGTTTTTGATTCGTTGGCTCCAACGTAAAAATTATTCAGGAATCGAAATTTGAGTCTAAGTAATAAATGAAAAATAATAAGTAATAAATGAAACAATATAAAACAAGTGACAATGCATCTATTAACAAAATAATTACAATTACAATAAAAGAATAAAATATTTGAATTAGAGAATGTGTATTTATATCTGTAAATTTGTGTAGACCTACCTTATGGACACAAAAAGTGATTAGAGAAATTTTAGAAGGTCACTCATATTCGAGGATGCACGTCAACTAGGGCGGCTAGTCAATCCCTATTGCAAAGGCTTGATCGGGCGTATTTATGTTTAACACCCACAGAGTCAACCTGTTGTTTATACTTCATCTATGCCGAGAAGACCTTAATTACAGTTTCTGGGAAAGAGCGTGTTATCTAGCATGATCACCATTTTGAACAAGGTCAGCACGCTCAAATCCTCGGCCATGATGACTTGTGACTTCGTGCTAGCACAGCTATCGACGGTCCCTTTGGATTGCGTCTGCCCAAATTAATACTCGTGGTTTGGTTTTCAGACACTTTCCAAAGGTGCCGCACGCTGGGATCGATCCCTCCAATCCGATAACATCAGGAAGTCTTCTTTCTGATAGATCAACCCTGTTGAGATTTTATCGACGACCCTCCTACAAGAGTTCCGTCTACCCAAGTTCACTCACAAGGCTTATTCTCCCTCTACGTGCCGTTTCCCTTCATGATGTTGGCGATGATAGCTCTACACACAATTTCTTGTCCTCTAAAGATTTTAATAAATGATATAATTTTGTTATCTCTCCTAAAACTTCCCCCAATATCTTTTCAGCCAACACCCGTCTGCAAGAATTGAAATGCAATGTCAATGGCTATTTACTGTCCGAATGGTTACACTTCTTTTGTTTTTGCTCCTTAGCAATGTTTCTAACTCTATCACACACAGTAACCCCTTGTTTCTCTGTGGTTTTACTGCCTTGCTTTGCGTAAAATCGATTTTAAAAAATGACCAAGCTTGATAAATGCATTGCTTTCCTCAGTCTTTCTTGTATTCAATTTGTCCTGTGAGAATATTTTTTTACAGCTTCCTGTCCTTTGTAGCTTTTAACAACATTTGACTTTTTGTCATCTTTCCCCAAACCTGCTCCGCGATCTATTCATCAAGCCTACCTGGTAGGTCACACGTTGCTTTTTTCTAACACCTTTCCCTTCAATCTGTCCTGTGAGTATAAAATTTTCCAAGCCTTCTTTCCTCATTATGTGTGCTAGATATTTCAACATTCACTTGCTGATTATTAATTATGTATTTTTGCGTCTATCTTCCCTAAAACGTCGTCGTTCCTCATATGTTCAGTCCATGGAATTATCTACATGCTTCTGTAGAGCAAGATTTCTTGAGCTTCAAATCGGCTCTTCATATGTGAGGAGATTGCCCAGCATTTTACGAGAAAGTTTAGTACTGTTTTGTCTGTTTCGAAAAAAATCGCTGTTTCTTAATAACTGGCTTAGCTTTTGAAAGGCATTTTCTCTAACCTGATATGCCTTCAGATTTCGCTGTCGCATTTTGTCCCCTACTAAAGCCATGTCCAGCTATTTGAAGGAAATCTAGACAAATTAAATAAACCCTGTTTTTCTAAAAGTACGTCATTGCTCCCATGTCCGGTCCATGTTATTCTCAACATCCTTCTGTAGAATCTTATTGTCTTACTGATTAAAAGGTTCTTTTTGATCCTTTTTGGTGTCTTGAACTTCTTTCTGTTTTTGTGGTATTACTCAGTGCTGTGGGGCTCTCCCCTTTTTACATAAGATGGACTCGTCCAAAGTATACTTATACTGACAGGGAGAATACCTGCTGGTTAAGATACGTTGAGATACGTTGGAATACGTTGAGACAGGTTGAGAGATACGGAGACAGACACAGGGTGTTCTCAGAGAGTTACACAATAATCCAGAGTGAGAGCGAGAGAGAGAGCGAGAGAGAGAGAGAGAGAGAGAGAGAGAGATGATTACAGCTTTACTTAAAGAGATTTGTACATATACTTTCTACTAACCCGCATTCCTGGACTACTAATCCTAACTTCAAGTCTGTATTCTTATGTTAATACACTTATTTTTCTATCTCAATTTCTGGCGTTGTTTATTTATTTTTGCAGGATTCCATTCACGGAATCCACAACACTCAGCGTGTAAGTGATCACAGCTCTGCCCAATTACCTTTGATTTAATATTTTTCCATTGTTATGAATGTTCATGGGAAATTAATTGAAGTGATTTGCTCTTGCCTTCTCCAAGGTTTTAAATTAAGTGACGTTCGACTTGTCAGCTATCTCCTTCAAGCCTTGAGAATGCATTCTGCTTCACCCAACGCCCGGGGAAGATGAGAAAAAATTCATTTCGAACTGAATGTAACAGGTTTCTTTTAATTCAGCCTACCAATTCCATTTCCAACGTCGATTATATACTCGCGACCAGCATATCCATCAAATTCTTTTTCCATTACAATAAATAAATAGATAAATAAATACAAATAACAATTGCTTATTTTCGATTATTCTACCATTACTTTTTTTTCAACTAGTTTCTATTTTCACTTTCACTTTCACTTTCACTTTTGCTTCTCTCTTAATTTTAACAAAAACATTTTTTCGTCTATTCGATTTCTTAATGTCAATTTTTTTTCTGTTTTTCTATATCTTTAAAGTATCTATTTCATAGAGTTTTCCAAAATAAATGGGATAACTGAAGACAACATTCATTTTTCTTCTTTCAGACATTTCCATAACAGACACAACAAAAAATCTTAGTAAAATAATATCTGAAAAATAAAACTATAAATGCCAACAGTATATATATATATATATATATATATATATATATATATATATATATATATATATATATATATATTTTTTTTGCAACATAGACTTAACCTTAGACTATTGGGCGTTTATTCTGCTTTTTATTTATTTAATCTATAAACGTTATAATAGCATTCTTTCAATTATTATAACAAAATATGTCAGTAAATGTTTTAGTAAATTAAAAGTATGAAAAAAGAATACGGTGAAGAAATAGATAAAAATCAAATTATACAATAGATGGCGCAAATAAGAGTAATAATAAAATTAATTTTGAATCAAAGAGAATGGGAAATTCAAATGCATCATATATATCATATATATATATATATATATATATATATATATATATATATATATATATATATATATAAAATTTCTCAGAGTTAACCTGTAGAAAAGACAATATTTATAAATATAAATGACAATAGGAAAACTGTAGTTATTGCTGACGAGTTTCGTCCAATTTTCATATATATATATATATATATATATATATATATATATATATATATATATATATATATATATATGATGCTTTAGTTGAATTCTCCGTTCTCTTTGAATCAAAGTTAATTTTATTATTAATCTTATTTGAGCCATCTACTGTATAATTTGTTTTTATTCTATTCTTTCACCGTATTCTTTTTTCATACTTTCAATTTTTTAAAACATATACTGACACATTTTGTTATAATAAGTGAAAGAATGCTATTATAACGTTTATAGATTAAATAAATAAAAAGAAAAATAAACGCCCAATTGTCTAAGGTTAACTGTATGTTGCTTAAAAAATATATATATATATATATATATATATATATATATATATATATATATATATATATATATTGACATTTATAGTTTTATTTTTATATTCATATATATATATTTGTATATTTAGGCAGCAATCCTTCCTTTATGCATGTTTCATTAAAAACGACAGACAAGGTACTACGGTTGAGCTTTTTATTTAATTTTTCTTGTGTTCTGACAAGAGCTTTCTTTTCTGGACAAAGAGTGTGTAAGAACTGTCCGAATGTTCTGTGTTTCCGAGCGCTTTCGGCTATACCTTTAGCCATTATCAAGGTTGAATCATCCTTGATAATGGCTAAAAATATAAAATAAAAAGCTCAACCGTAGTACCTTGTCTGTCGTTTTAATGAAACATGCATATATATATATATATATATATATATATATATATATATATATATAAATAACAAATAAAAAATATACAGTTTGTGGATGGATGTGGGGCTTATGTCATCGACGTGGATTGATTGATTAATTACTTTTTTACGGTTTATAAATTATTTGGAGTTATTTAAACCGAAAATATACTTTGGCATTGGAAGAATATTTTTGCTAGTTATAGCATTAACATTTTTTGATAATACCGTTTTTTTTATATATATTCGAAGGTAAGCAAAATCGAAGCTGGAATATATATATATATATATATATATATATATATATATATATATATAGAGAGAGAGAGAGAGAGAGAGAGAGAGAGATAGATAGATAGATAGATAGATAGATAGATAGATAGATAGATAGAAACAGATTGAGTTTAGATACTGGTTAACACTGGCCTTGAGAAGAATAAGATTGTAGAAATCGGGGAAATATTCTGCTGGGAGTCGATTCCACAGAGAAGTGTTTCGCGTGTGGAACGTACTTTTCACCGACGGAATACGAGGCGTATGTGGGTGGTTTGCTACTATCTATGTGTCATAGCGTGTTCGTGCTGCGAACGTTTGTCCCAGCGGAACCAGAGAATATAGTTCATCCGACCACTCAGTGGTAGAGCAGCGAGAGTCTTGACACATACATCCTGTGGCAGAGTGGTTGAAAGGTGGAGAACAAGGGCTCGGGGACAATTTTGAACTCTGTCGAGGCTAAAGAGTGAGGTCTGGGCAGCACCCACCCAAAAGTATTACATTTTGGGCCAGATCTTGCTCCTGTATCGGTAGAGAATAGCAGGAGGAGTCAGGTACTTACCTGCATTCTTAGCAACTGATCGTATGTACGAGTTCCCCTTCAGATCGGGTGTGAATTTGAGGCCTAAATGTCTTTTAAGGCACGGTGTTTCCCCGAAAGGACCTTCGTCCATACTCATTGGTGGTATTTCGGTGTCTGATCGACGATGATGTTATGTAACTAGCTTGGTTTTCGATGCATTCAATGTAACCAATCAGTATTTTGGGTAATTTGTGCGAGATCGGAATAGAGATAAGTCAACAGTCTCTGACCATCAAGTGCCTCCCTATTGTTGAGTTGTTGGGAGTGTTCCCGCGTGTATATATTTGAATAAAGACAAACACAGCTGTAGGGATAAATACGGGTATATTTGTAAGAGGTAATTAACAACAGAGTGATTAGTAATAAGGAACGCCGGTTAGTAAGTAACAATAGCAAAAGTCTACAGTCCAACGGTATGTACTGGTAACCTGATCCTTCACACCACACTTTCCCACTACCCCTCCACACTACACCTTTTGCACTGACTTATATCGTAGAGGGATAAGTTCATTATCAGTCAGAAGGTGGGTGCGCCCCAACACCTATATAATTGTATCATCGGCATAGATGTTTAAAAAGGACCTTAGTATATTCTTAGGCAGATCATTTTTGTTGGGTCAAGGAGAGACCTCTTGGGGAGATCTACGTTAGCATTTAGGGCTCCAGAGGAGTAGCCATTGATGGGCCTTCCTGTCAGGGAGGATTTTATGATGGTGACTGCTCTTCCGAAGATTCCATACATGGATAGCTTGTGTAGTTGCCACACCTTGTCGAAGACCTTTAAGATGTTTAGTTTCATGATGCTCGAGGTGTGTTTGTTGTCCAAAGTCTCACCAATTCTGTGATTGATTGTTAGGACATCGGCAGTGGATCGTGCCGACCGAAACCCACGTCGATGAAGACGTTGTAATTTTCTAAGTGGGTGACTACACTCTTATTGATTATGGGCTGATGATACTGAGAAAACCGATGGCTCTGTACTGAAAGGGGAAATATAGTACACCCGCGTTCTTGAAAACCGGACATAACCTTTTCACTTTCCACAGTCTTGAAAAAAAAAACGCCTTAAAGCAGCGGTTTAATAGCTTTGATTTGATTGGGTATAATTCTAGGTTGATATTCTTAAGGATAACAACTGGAATTGTATCTGAAACAATGGCTTTCTTAAGTCAAGGCATTTGATAATCTGGAGATCTTTCCTGCTCTGATGGTAATATTACTGAGATTTTGCTCGGTGAGATATGGGAAGTTGGGGAGTGTATGGTCTTTGTTATCTAACGTTGAGTTAGAGGCAAAGATGGAGTCGAAGAATTTCACCTTATCTGTCGTGGAGTTTATGATCTTGAGGCTATTTATAACTGTTGGCACAGCCGCTTTACCGCTGTTCCTGATTTGGTTGGTGATCTTCCAGAATTCCCGGGATTCAATTTGTTTCTTTTCCACATTGCTCTGGACTGATCGTGCGTAGTTGCACTCATCGTTTTCTAGAACTTTTTTGCATTGAGTGCAATGCAATGTAGGACCGGACTATTTCATTCATGCGCTAGATATTGAAGTCGAGCTTTCAGTGAATTATGGCCGCCACGCATTCAAGGGTGAACAAGGCTTGACTATTTCGTTTTGGCGGGAATTTTGAGAGAAGAACAGACTGAGATAGATAGATAGATAGATAGATAGATAGATAGATAGATAGAAAAAATAGAAATAGATGGAACAGAAATAGATAGATAGATAGTTAGATAGATAGATAATGGAAAAGAGAATGTAAAATTCAACTAAAGCATCATATAGATAGATGGATAGATATGAATAGACTGAGATCGATAGAAAGATACGAACAGACTGAGATAGATAGATAGATAGATAGATAGATAGATAGTGGAAAGAATGGAAAATTCAACTAAAACAACACACACACACACATATATATATATATATATATATAGATAGATAGATAGATAGATATTTAAACAAATAACAGAAAAATATACATTTTGTGAATGCATGTGGGGCTTAAAGTTATAGACGTGGATTGATTAATTAATTGCTTTTTTACGGTTTACAAATAATTTGGTGTTATTTAAACTGAAAATATACTTTGGTATTAGAAGAGTATTTTTGCTAGTTATTGCATTAACATTTTTTGATAATACCGTTGTTTTTTTTCATATATTCGTAGATAAACAAAGTCGAAGCTGGAATATATATACATGTATATATATATATATATATATATATATATATATATATATATATATATATATATAGATAGATAGATAGATAGATAGATTCAGTTTGTATAATGAATAACGAATCGGAATTGTAAATCTGGGAGCCGAATTTAATTATTGGTCGGCTTCGTTGTAGTCACTTAGGCAGAAATTCCCTTACGAAAGGCATGAACCCACCTCTTCTCCCTTTAGCTATGGGTTAGTTAGTAGATTTTGTATCACTATATAGTTATTATCAGCCAAACGTATTTTTTAAAACTCAAAATATTTCCTGGCTTTAAATAATAGGCAAAGAGCTGATAAGACCTTAAAACAAATCAATCAATCAGTCTTACTATTTAATGTACAGTTGGGGAGAAGATCGATTCAGATCTTTCCAAAGCCGATTGAAATTCAAACTCATCCCGATCCGCTATCGATTCTACCACCCGTACATCTATTATCGTCGCTGAAGACAGAATTGGGATCCAGGATCACACTCTGTTGTGGTTAGTTCCGAGTAATGCACTTGGCGTCCCCATCTCAGTGTTATATAGCAGGGCAATTAAGGATCTCTAATCTCGCCAGGCTGTCGGTCTAGAATAATAATAAACATGAAAAATCATCGTGAAACGTTTTATATATCTTCCCTGTCTTCTTCGACGTGATATAACGGTTGGCAGGGTGGTCTCCCTTGATCACTTGTAACTGAATAATGCCTGAATTTTCAGCCTTGTTCCTCATCTAAGCCATGCTTAGTAAATAGCTCTAATCGGATCTTCATCGTGAAGCAATTGTTGACTCGCTAGATTAACTTAAGACTCAGTAGTGAGTTCGATCCTCACTGGGTGTCCCATGCATTCGGTCTTAAGCCATATCGAATCTACGCATTTTTCATTTTGCTCACTTCGATGTGGGCGAATAGTTAACAATCACTTTGCTAGATCAATTACGACTGAAAGTGTCTTTGATCCTCACTGGGTGTCCCATACATTCTGTCTTAAGCCATATCGAATCTACGCATAGAAAATCATTTTGCTCACTTCGATGTGGTCGAATATTAACAATCACTTTGCTAGATCAATTACGACTGAGAAGTAGTTCGATCCTCACTGGGTGTCCCATACATTCGGTCTTAAGCCATATCGAATCTACGCATAGAAAATCATTTTTGCTCACTTCGATGTGGTCGAATAGTTAACAATCACTTTGCTAGATCAATTACGACTGAGAAGTGAGTTCGATCCTCACTGGGTGTCCCATACATTCGGTCTTAAGCCATATCGAATCTACGCATAGAAAATCATTTTTGCTCACTTCGATGTGGTCGAATAGTTAACAATCACTTTGCTAGATCAATTACGACTGAGAAGTGAGTTTGATCCTCACTGGGTG
The DNA here is from genome assembly GCA_903632075.3 of Acanthosepion pharaonis. Lineage (NCBI taxonomy): Eukaryota > Metazoa > Mollusca > Cephalopoda > Sepiida > Sepiidae > Acanthosepion > Acanthosepion pharaonis. Next base: position 206,511 of record CAHIKZ030002003.1, on the reverse strand, counting down.
TCCCATATTTCCGGTTACATCTCTTCTACACTTAGTAAATCCCGATATATATCTATGTTTTTGAAAATACTTATATACCGTGTCGCGTACTTGAGAACGCATCTTTAGAAAACCTTAACTTACCAAATGTAACTATGAATCTTTTCTCTTTGTTGAACAAAACCATGGAAGCTTCGACTCTAACGGAGATGAGAAGACATGTCGTTCTTGTCGCTTTGGCCGTCAGCCCGTACGGAGACTGTGGCCTTTTGAAAGGTTGGCATGTCCTTCGTGTTTAAGACGTGAAATGAGCTCCAGGTCTCAGGTAAAGATGAGTCTTAAGTTGGAAAAAGAAAACGAAATATTCTCAATGATCAGACATTGTCAGAAATATCGATTTTATTATACAGATCAAGAGTAACATCGCGTCCTGGGTATGAAGATAAACTACATCCGCGGCCTGGGTATGAAGATAAACTGCATCACCGTTCTGGGTATGACGATAGAATACATCCGCGTCCCGGGTATGAACATAGAATACATCCGCGTCCCGGGTATGAAGATAAACTGCATCACCGTTCTGGGTATGACGATAGAATACATCCGCGTCCCGGGTATGAACATAGAATACATCCGCGTCCCGGGTATGAAGATAAACTGCCTCACCGTTCTGGGTATGACGATAGAATACATCCGCGTCCCGGGTATGAAGATAGAATACATCCGCGTCCCGGGTATGAAGATAAACTGCATCACCGTTCTGGGTATGACGATTTACATCCGCGTCCCGGGTATGAAGATAAACTGCATCACCGTTCTGGGTATGACGATAGAATACATCCGCGTCCCGGGTATGAACATAGAATACATCCGCGTCCCGGGTATGAAGATAAACTGCCTTACCGTTCTGGGTATGACGATAGAATACATCCGCGTCCCGGGTATGAAGATAGAATACATCCGAGTCCCGGGTATGAAGATAGAATACATCCGCGTCCCGGGTATGACGATAAACTACATCCCCGTCCTGGGTATGACGATAGAATACATCCGCGTCCCGGGTATGACGATAAACTTCATCCCCGTCCTGGGTATGACGATAAACTTCATCCCCGTCCTGGGTATGACGATAAACTGCATCCCCGTTCTGGGTATGACGATAGAATACATCCGCGTCCCGGGTATGACGATAAACTACATCCCCGTCCTGGGTATGACGATAAACTACATCCCCGTCCTGGGTATGACGATAAACTACATCTGCGTCCTGGGTGGGACGATAAACTACATCCACGTCCTGGGTATGACGATAAACTACATCGGCGTCCTGGGTATGACGATAAACTATATCCGCATCCTGGGTATGACGATAAACTACACCCGCGTCCTGGGTAAGACGATAAACTACATCGGAGTCCTGGGTATAAGGATAAACTACATCGGCGTCCCGGGTATGACGATAAACTACATCCGCGTCCTGGGTATGACGATAAACTACATCCACGTCCTGGATATGACGATAAACTACGTCCAACAGCAAAGCCTCTGATAATACGTTTTTGAAAAAAATAATATTACCAGCTATAGGTGTGTGAAAGAATAGTGTTGACAGCTATACGTTTTTGAAAATATAATATTACAAGCTATACGTTTTTAAAATGAAAAATAATATTACCAGCTATACGTTTTTGAAAAAATGATATTGCCAGCTATACATTTTTTTGGGAAAAATATTAACAGAAATAGATTTTTGAAGAAAAAATATTACCAGAAAAAAAAGTTGTCGGCATTAAATGACCCATTGAAGTTGATATGCCGTAAAACAAAACAAACCAAACCAAACCAGAGTAACATCCATGCGAATATCGTAAAATCAATGAGATCCATTGCTATTCAGCTTCATGTCTCAGAGTCAAAATATCTGGAGGACAAAGACATTAGATACAAATCCTACGACTGTGTGGAGTGGATGGCAGGACATTTCCATTAGTACCTGAGAGAAACGTGTGAACCGGTCAAAGCAAATTGCTAAAAAAAAGTCAAGCACTTTTCATGATCCTGTTACCTTAACATTTGGGGGCCTTGTTCTACTGATTTAAACCCAATAGTCTATTAGCTGTGGGGCGTCGTTCAGACGCAGAATAATTGGCAGGCTCTCAAGGCTATAGACTAGCTGAAGGCTGATATCGGAGAAGTAATACCAACAGGAATAAGTATAACCTGATCAATGCATGTATTCTTTTTAGCAGCAGCATCTCGGTTGTAATTGAAACAAATGGCGGTTATATTTTGCGGCATCTGAAAGAACATGTACTAATTCCGGTATATATATATATATATATATATATATATATATATATATATATATATATATAAAAAAATATAGTCTTAAGATGTGCTATACTAATTTCTTATATATATATATATATATATATATATATATATATATATATATATAAAGAAATATAGTTGTATGATGTGCTATATTTATGGGATAGAGTGTGTGTAAATATAAAATGAACATAGAAATCAAGACTTAGAGGCGACTCTCTGTTTCATGCTATATGCAATCGTCAGGCCACGAGTTCTGACGATTGCATATAGCATGAAACAGACCGTCACCTCTAAGTCTTGACTTCTATGTTCACTTTATATATATATATATATATATATATATATATATATATATATATGATGATGATGAAATAAACTGCAAACCTTATATCTGCTTATTTTTAGAATAATCCTTTTATATTCCCGGATATTTTTCCGTGTATTGCAATCAAATGTAGGAAGAAATGCTACTTATTTGTTGACTGATACCTTGAAACTCAGTTCTTGTGGTGACCCTAAAATTCTAACTTACTGAATGCTGATGATGAATAACAAAAAAAAATTGATGGTCTGAATAAACGACTCCATAAATCAACATATATATATATATACATACATGAATGTACGTGAGAGATTCATGCAAGATTAAAGTTTAAAGACAGTACAATCGACTTTGCGGACCGAACGCTCCGCTGTGGCCGAAACGGTTAAAAGCACGTCAGGCTATTGGACAGTTCCGTATAGGATACAGGTTCGATTCCTGTCGGAGGATGAAAATTTTCTCGGACATTCAGGCCAGTAAATGTTGTTTAATACTGTTTATTATAAAACAGAGCATTTACTTAAATATTTGTATCTATAAAAAGAATGTATAAACATAAAAATGTCTTTATATATAGGGGTAAAATATATTAAGGCACAATAACAAATAAGCTATGAAATGGAAAGGTGAGCTCTTTTATGTTGTGTAATTGTTAACAGGTTTGGTTCAATAGATTAATTATGACCTTGTTGAGATTTCTATCCACGCAGATGGTTTGGTTCGGTTTGATTAACGGCATGTTAACCTGAATGTGTTTTTAATGCCGACAAATTTTTTATTACTGCTAATAATTTTTTTTTCAAAAATATATTTCTGGTAATATATTTTCTTCATTGCTGGTAATATTTTTTTTCGAAAAAGGATAGCTAGTAATATTTTTTCAAAAAATATATAACTGATAATATTTCTTTTCATAAATGTATAGCTGGTATTTTTTATTTTTTTTTTATAAATGTATTGCAGTTAATTTTTTTTCAAAAATGTTATGCTGTAATATTTTTTTAAAATGTATTGCTGGTAATAATGTATTACTGGTAATATTTTTTCTTCAAAAATGTATTACTGGTAATATTTTTTTACAAAGTATTTCTGGTATTAAAACCTATTTTTATACTTTCGGTGTTTTGACCCCACTTAAGAGGTTAACTATATGCCCTTAGCTGGGAGCCTATCAGGTGCTACCATCCTGGATCATGTTGAACCTGGGAACACCAGCAATTAAGAGGTGGTTCGATGCCTCTCAAAACGTTTTGATCAGAGACCTTGCTGTTGGACGTAGACTATCATCATACCCAGGACGCAGATGTAGTTTATCGTCCGACCCAGGACGGCTATCCGCATAGATTGTTCCATACATTCGGCATTATGCCACATGTAAACTATGATTACTAAATTGTTATAAAATAGATACGTTATTAGGGAAGAGAATCGTTCGTATATTTCTCCAAAATTTAAGGAACAACAATAAAATATAGACACGGAATAAATGTAGAATTTCATGGCACATAAATGTTATCGATTTCTCTATTCTGCAAAATCCATTGCTCCAGGAAACAATGTGAAGAAACATTTTTTTTTTAATAAATAATTCCTTGGACAAAAATATCGTTATAAATATTTTTGGGAGAGAAAAAATAAAGCACTTATTTCTCCGTTTCCAAATATTCTATTTTGTTAATTTAGCGGAAAAAAGGGAGAGAGAGAGAAAGAGAAAGAGAGAGACGGATAGAGACACCTATTATTACGACGCTTTTCATCAAGCTCTTTCTTCCACTTCAATAATTGCTGTCGCAAAATATCTATCTCAAACTATTTGGAGTGTTTGAATCTCGCACAATTGCCAGAATGATACCCTCGTTAGCCGCAGGTGGCGTTGTATTTAATATTAAAGCAATGTAACTTCATAAGAAACGCTTTAGAGATATGCGAACTCACAGACGCCCACAAAACACATCTCCATTCTATCATTCATACGAGAGGGACTTTTCTGCCTCTCCATCAGCATGGCTGATGCTAACACCTTGATAGGGAATCATTGAGCCTTCTTGGGCTAACTTAACCTCCTGATATGAAGTGTAAAAATCATATAGAATCAGTTGCTAGCTCTGCTACTAGGAAAACTGATTCATTCCACTGTGCTAGACATTTTTTGTCTCCAGAAACTATATTTATAAGCCTGTCATTCATCCGTTCTTCGAATATTGCTGCGAAATACGGTTTGGTTTTCTTGCTATCTATTTAGAGATTCTTGATAAAATTCTAAGAATCTGATGTGGTAATTATTCGAAATTTGAAATGTGTTTGTCCAGAGGAGTATACATAGGAGAGATTATTATAATTTCAATAGATTTAACGAAAATCTATCGCTGAGGGACAATTTGAGGTGAAACTCTGGAGTCGGTCAAAATGCAATTTCATTGAACTTTAGCTTGAATCAGATTTGTATTTCCATTTTAGAAATTTAAACGGGAAAAGAACACTCATGTAGCGCCAACAGCCATTTAATACAATGGTGTATAATGGGCTCCTTATATATGGATGGAGTCAGTGCAATGGTTAGACAGTATAGCTAAGCAGGGTGTCTTCCTAGATTGAAGACAACGCCCCTTTACTCGATTGGATCAATGGATACGTGTCCATAATCCAGGCGAACCATTAAATGGCAGTTGTTTGACTTGGGGACAGACGATCTCAGCTGTGTAGACATACGCATAACAATGATATGTCTGTATGAATACTTTTTCGTTTTCAATCCATATTTATGGAGAGAACAGTGAACATGTAACCACATCATGTCATGTGACTGAAGATGATTATGATGATGATGACTAGTCTTAAAATGGCTACAGTTCACAAGAAAATTTTGAATAAATGTTTGCGAAACAATTTGAATAAATGTCCGCGAAACATTGAATTTTGAATAAATGTATATATCTCGTCTACAGTCACTCTATCACAGACGTCCTGTGGTTTCCCTCTATTTTTTTTTCTGCAAATAAATTCATGGCAACTGCTCTGACGAGCAACTCTAACTGGTTCTCAAACTGCATGAATTTAAGCGTTCTACTAGGTTGGCTACTCGGTCCCACCTTTTCATACTCGAAATGTTTAAATATAGCCATCTCCTCTACTCCAAAAGCTTCTTAAATCGCACTTACCGATAGTGGAACTCCCTCTTAATTGCTTCCCTGGTATCCATAATCTGCAAATATTCAAATGTAATGTCAATCGACATCTTCTGATGCCTTGACATTGTTCCCTGTACTTCACTTCATCATTTCCTCAAACACCACGCGTTAATCTTACACTCACTCCCTGTAACCTCTTGCGTGCTAGTAGCACGCCCGCCTTGCTTGGAGTAATATGTTTAAAAAAATTATCCATAAAAACTTTATGCCCAGAAAAGGATAATTAAAAATTTATAAACTGCAAAAATTGTAACTGGTTAGTATTGTATAGTTTTCCAATCGAATGAGATTAATTTTTTCTCTTGCGTGTAAGTAATTTAAATAATTACATTTCTATTGTAATTAAGTAGTGTTTTAAATTAAAATGAACATTGTAAATCTGTATATTTTTTTATTTCTGAATGGTTGGCTCCAACGTAGAAATTATTCCGGACTCAACATTTGAGTCCAAGTAATAAATGAATAACACTAAAACAAAATAAAACAAGCGACGATGCATATATTTATAAAATAATTACAATTACAATAAAAGCATAAAACATTTAGAATAGAGAATGTGTAATTGTATGTGTAAATTTGTGTAGACCTAGCTGATGGACACAAAAAGTGATGAGAGAAAAGTATAGCTGGTCACTCGTATTCGAGGATGCCCGTCAACTAGGGCGGCTAGCCAATCCCTATTGTAAAGGTTTGATCGGGCGTATTTATGTTTGTCCAATACCCACAGAGCCAACCTGTGGTATATACTTCATCTATGGTGAGCAGACCTTAATTACAGTTTCTGGGATAGAGCGTGTTATCTAGCGTGATCAAAAATTTGAACAAGGCTTGTACGCTCAAATCCTCGGCCATGATGACTTGTGACTTCGTGCTAACAAAGCTATCGACGACCCTCCCACAAGGGTTCCGTTTACCCAAGTTCACTTATAAGGTTTATTCTCCCTCTATGCGCCGTTTCCCTTCATCATGTTGGTGATCATGGCTCTCCACAATTTCTTGTCTTCTAAAGATTTTAATAAATTATATCATTTTGTTATCTCTCCAAAAACTTGTTCCACCATCTTTTTAGTCAACACTAACTGTCTGACTAGTTGCTCTTCTTTTGTTCTTTCTCCTTAGCAATGTTTCTATCTCTACCACACCAAGAAACTCCTTGTTTCTCAGTGGCTTTACTGCCTTGCTTGGGGGAAAATCGATTTAAAAAAAATACTCACGTTTGCTCAATGCATTGTTTTTCTCAGTCTTTCTTGCATTCAATCTGTCCTGTGAGAATATTTTTTTACAACTTCCTGTCCTTTGTAGCTTTTAACATTTGACTCTTTGCCATCTTTCCCCAAACCTGCTCCGCGATCCATTCATCAAGCTTACCAGCTAGGTCACACGTTGCTTTCTTCTAACACCTTTCCCTTAAATCTGTCCTGTGAGTATAACATTTTACAAGCCTTCTTTCCTCATTATGTGCCCTAGATATTTCAACATTCATTTGCTGAATATTAATTATGTATTTTTGCGTCTATCTTCCCTAAAACGTCGTCGTTCCTCATATGTTCAGTCCATGGAATTATCTACATGCTTCTGTAGAGTAAGATTGCAGACGCTTGCTCGGACGCATTTATGTTTGTTCATCACCCACAGAGCCAACCTGTGGTATATACTGCATCTATGCTGAGAAAGTTTCTGGGAAAGAGCGTGTTATCTAGCGTGATGAACAATTTGAACAAGGCCAGCACGCTCAAATCCTCGGCCATGATGACTTGTGACTTCGTGCTAGCGCAGCCTTCGACGGCCCCTCTGGGTTGCGTCTACCCAAATTTATACTCGTGGTTTGGTTTTCAGACACTTTCCAAAGGTGCTGCACGCTGGGATCGATCCCTCCAGTCCGATAACATCAGGAAGTCTCCTTTCTGACAGATCAACTCTGCTGATACTTCAAACTAGCTCTCATTGTCAGAATGCGAATGAGAGAAAATTAAGACATTGGAAATGAACGTAACCCAGTGGGGGACACTTTTTTTATCAATGGGAAACAACATCTGGTGTTGTGAAATTATAAAAAAGAATGAGTGTGTATATCATTACTTTTTTATATGCTTAAGAAGCGTCCCCTAGCGACGGTTTCCTTTCAGCTAAGTCCTGGGGTAATCAACTTGCGTTCTGTTATAAACTTCATTCAAAAAAATGAAGCTACCAAAAATTTCAAGATGGCCGATTCTGTCGCTACCAATACTACACCTCTTAATTACTTTGATTTTTTTTTTAAATCTCACCGCTTAAGTAACCACGACAATATTTTTCAGATAAAAATTCGATTTATGCAAAACACAATCACAAAAAGAGGTCACACAGTGGGAATCAAAGGATGCAAAATCTTAATTGTTTTCGTGTTTCGTTTGAATAACGTTGTTTCAGTGTGAAAATCGATTTTATTACATTAACTAATTGTGTGTCGTCAAGTGTTTCTAAAACAGGAGACACTTGGCTCCCAGGGGTCACGAATCTTTAAAATCTATCGGGAGGAATTTTACGGGGTGTAATTTGCCATTAAATTAAATGGACATTTTATGATTCATTAAAATGCGGATTTATTTATTTCATTTAAGAATCAATATAAACTCTTGCGAAACTATAATATGAAATTGAAATGATAGCAGTCATGTTAAATAACCTTGAATCACTATGTAGTAACACAAACCCCTTCAAATACATTGTGGATTTCTATGGATCAGTTTTGACAGAGTTTTTGATTGATTGAATGGATTTATTTTTTACGGGCTATCAACTGTTTCAGGTTATTTAAAGCCATAAAATATTTTTAGATTATAAGAATATTTTAAAAAAAATTTTTTCTGAGATAATAATGATTTTAGTGACACAAGTTTTACTAATTAACCTATATTTGGGGAAGAGATGAATTCATACCTCTCCCCAAGATATTTGCGCGTAAATGAATATAAGGCAAATTACCCATTACACTATACGAGCATCCAATCTTACAGCGCCTTGGATGTCCATGCGGTCACCCATCTAGGTACAAATCCGATTCGAGATTACTTAAATTCGATGATCCTACTCCCCACCTCCTTTTGAAGAGGCACGGTGGAGTAATGGATAGCGGCTTGGATTGGGGAATCGGAGAGCGGAGTTCGAATTCCAGTCGAATCCATTACATTCACTTACGTGCTAATACCCTTGGGAAAAGTGTGAATCCTCTTCTTCTCCCTCCAGCTATGGGTAAATAGCATGACAGACTGGGTTCTATAGCCTTGGATGGCACTTGGTCTACGAGAAGGAAGACTCTGAATTCAAAACCTGCAGAGGGTCGTTTGTAGTGCACCAGGTCTCTGTAATCAGCCCTTCAAAAAGTGTGGATGGCCCTGCACGAGGCCTTCACCACTGTAATCAAACCTCATGTGTTGTTGTCGTTCACCACTGTAATCAAACCTCATGTGTTGTTGTCGGGCTGTCGGTTTCCTGGGAACTGATCTGAAGCCTATACATGCGGGTTTGGGGACCGCTTGTTAATTCCAAATTCCCATGAAACTCCAATATTGGAGCCGGCTCAACCCACCCCGGGTGAATGCCGTTACAGGGAGGGGGGTGATTGTACGAGACCCGATGTTTTAACGCTAAATGACCGTAAGCCTGTAAGAGATTTAGTATAATATATAAAGATATTGAACATAGAATACGGTCTGCTAGACTTAGTCTCGGAGAACACCGCCAGTTGGCACAAAACCTAAACGTTAACCTAAATCACGAGTCATGTTGTTAAACTCGGAAGATCGAAACTTTTATGCGGATTATGTCTATAGCGCCAGAATTTGTTTAGAAATAAATAGATTGTCAGATCTATCTAACCGCTTTAGCTGATTGAAAATGGCTTCCAGTGATTAAGTTTAGCGAGTACTATCCTTCATAGAACCACATCGAAAGGTGTTATAGAATCCCTCTAATATATAACAGAAATCTTATTTCTTGTTGCCATCCAACAGTAGCAACAATTAAAATGGACAACACATGTAATTCTAAGAGAAAATAATAGCATAATAAAAATGTCGACCTTCCACACTGCTTCGAACAAAATATTAAGAAGTCTCCATCAATCCTGCAAGGTGAGATAGCAATTAGTGGACTTGGTATATCTGTTTTCATGCAAAACTGATTTAAGAGAAAGATTTTAAAATTTAAAACGAATGTAGCAGAAATTTGGTCAGACAAGAATATCGAATGTTTCCTTATAAGGAAACTACTTATGTTGATATTACGCTTTTCTATTTTTCCAATCTCCCAGAATGATTTATTCTGCTTTTAGACGTTAAAATATATATTTTCACCAGGATTGTATTTTTTTACTTGAATAAATTTGTCTCTACCTAGCTTTGTCTTTTTTGGTAATAATTTGTCGAAGACAGATCTTACCCGACGTGCGAACATCACCTCGGCTGGCGACTGTGAGGCTTGTGTTCCGTTATTTGAGCTAATTCTATATACCTGTAGAAACTTCTGTAGGGCTTCATCTGCAGGTATTTCCCTAGCTTTCTTTAGAGCTCTTTTCAGAGTGTCCACAATTTTTTCAGTTAACCCGTTTGATCTTGGGTGATATGGAGCTGTGGTAACATGTTCGACGTTGTATTCCTTGCAGAAATCTTTAAATTGTTTCGACGTAAACTGACTTCCGTTGTCCTTCACAATTGTGTCTACTACACCAAACCTTGCGAGCAATTCCAGCAGGAAGTCTTTAGTACTTTGCGTTGTCGGATTTCTTATCCTTCGTATCTCAGGACATTTCGAGAAACTATCCACTACTATGATGTAATGGTATCCATTCAGTGGACCCGCAAAATCCACATGTAACCTAGACCATGGTAAGTCTGTTTTTGGCCAGGGGTTAAAGTTTATTGAGGATGCCTTTGCAGCTAAAGCACACGAAACGTTACTAACCCTGGATATGACGATAAACGACATCCAGCGGCAAAGAGACCATTGGAGGTTTTGAGGAGCGCGGGACCATCTCATAGTGCTGTTGTTCCAAGGTTCAATCTAACCCGGGGTAGTGGCACCTGTTATGGTTCCAGCTATGGACCCATAGTAAAATCTCAAACGAAACACCATGAAATTATAAAAAAAAAAATACAGTTTTATAGTAAAAATACCAAAAATATATTTTTCTCTAAAAAGAAACATTGCAAGAATAACTTATTATAAAAAACAATAGAAACAACACATTTTTATATCAACATGAGTAGCAATATATTTTAGCTGTATTTGAAGGCATACAATTGAGTTCAAAATATATTTAGTTGAAGCCATAAAATTGTGTTCAGAGTTTTTTTGAAATTCCGGCATTAAATAATCCATAGAGGTTGATATGCCGTTAAACAAAATCAACCAACCAAACTGCCTGGAATGACGATAAACTACATCCGACAAAAATGTCTCTGATAGAGAGAGTGGTACGTTTTTAGGACCTTGGAACCACCTCTTAATTTCTGTTGTTTCCAGATTCAACATGAACCGTGTGTGGTAGCACCTGTCAGGGTCCCACCTTTAGGTAAATAGTGAACCCACAAACAAAAACAAAACCTAATGAAAGTATATAAATAGCAGCAATGCATATATAAAAAATAACAACTATACATATTTTTAGTAAAATTACCAACAATACCTATTTATAGTAAAATTGCCAACATTAACATTTTAAAGCAAAATGACTAACAATACATTTTATCCGTTTTGAAGACATACAAATGCGTTCAAATATATTTAGTTGAAGTCATATAATTGCGTTTTAAATATTTGGATTTCGGCATTAAATAACACGCAGACGTTGCTCTGCCCCTAAACAAAATCAACAATCCAAAAGCCTTGTATAAAATGATCATTATTAATAAATAAATAAATTTGAGAATAATAGAATGCAAACAATGTAAATACAGTAATTTTAATCCTAAAACTTCTGGAAGGTATGTCAAATGCTGTTCTCTAGCAACAGGTAACAACATAGTTTTCAGTCCGCACATTTGAAATTATTCCGTAAAATCCAGATACTTTCAAGCTGTTCCTTTTTCTTTCTAATTTACTCTGTTGTCTTCTGGTGATACCATTACTAAAAGATTTTCATGTTCAAGAGTAGGAGTTTCCCATCCCTAGAGAACGCACTCTGATCTAACACACACGGAAGAGATACGGCGTGTTATAGAGAAAGAAGGTCACAAACTGCAGGAAACCTTGTGACGATTAAGTTTGCTACACAATACCTGGGAATACTAGAGGAGAAAGCGACGCATTCTGCCATTGTGGCCCTGAAAAGTTGGGGAGAGTTTTTACAGCTTGTAGAAGAAGGAAAATGACGCAGGGAATATGAAATAGATAGAAATAATGGCGATCGTATACTTACGTATAGGACAGAAAAGAGGGTGAAAAAAAAATGAAAAATTCCAACTAGTGCCCATCTCAGATAAGAAGTGCTATTTCTGTGCGATTTGAATATCAATGAATAACAGAAAAGCATCATAAAAAAGGAAAGAATACATTACCACAGATCTTTCCATATAGACGCGTGTGTGTATGTGTGTGTGCGTGTGTGTGTGTGTGCGTGTGTGTGTGTTTGGGGTGTGCTTTGGGCGTGTAGTTAGTGGGGGTGGAAAGGGAAGAGTATCGAAAGTCAAGTCGGTGGTTGAATTACTTTTGTAAATGTCCAAAATTAGCATTATGTTCAATTCTGCCCGGCATATCAGTTTCTACAGAAAAAACAAAACAAAAAAAAAAAAAAAGAAAAACAAAGACAAGAGAATAAATAGATAAAATGAAATTCAATATGACAAAAGCAAAAAAATAAAAACGTTCATTGTATGTAAACTCTCAAATTTAAAAACGTAAATCTCTTCAATTCAGTCTCTGTTTATATATATATATATATATATATATATATATATATATATATTAATCATTTCACCGCATGCAAGGCGATAACGCCACTAAGACTCAAGAAAAAGAGAAGGAAGTGATTTTAGAAGAAACCAGGAACTAAATCCTAAACAGATAACAAGGGGTAAATCTCTACTCCTATTCAAAACGCATGGGAGGAGTATGAACCGGGATTAACAACTGATATATATATATATATATATATATATATATATATATATATATATATATATTATTTATGACGTGTATTTGGGTAGTAAATTCTTTCAAACACGTTAGAAACAGAGACATTACTAAGGATAGAGAACAAAAGAAAAATAATGACGACAATAGATAGCGATTGACCTTACATTTAAATTTCTGAGGATTAAAGTTGGCTGTAAAGCAGGGAGCCAGAAGGAAGTTCACAACCGATAAAATACAGTTTCATAGAATTTACGAAATCAGCTACCCAACGGAACACTCGTAATATCTAAACTTTCTTAAAGAACGCGAATGCTGTTCTGGAATGGGTCAGAATACTTCGTGGGTGTGGAACTCTGTCAATTGTGGATTCCCGTTGTATAATTTTGGGGATATGAGACCAAAACAGCACAATTTTGAAGTGTTGGTCAGTTTTTCGCACTTAGATTCCTTAGAAAGTCTAACGCCGAAGGTGGTGGAATGGTAAACCCACGGTTGAGCCTGGTTTTCCCGGCAGTTCTTCCTTTCGCTACTTCCTTCAATCGATAATGTCATATCTGCCCTCGTATAATAAAAATTAATATGACAAAACGAGCCACTTTCGTTGGTACAGTCTATGAAGTGGAGATGTCATTTGAAGAACTGAACCCAGATGAAACAGGGGGCGCAGAATGGGGTGAATGTAAAAAAATATAAGATTCAATTTCATATACCGACCTAAAAAGAAATGTAGAAGAATTTTTCTCAGACGGATGCAACAATATTGAAAATAACATTAAGGTTGTTTTTTTTTTTTCTTTTTTCCGAAAATAGCTTTCATACTAAGAGAGAAATAACATTTAGCTTCATTTACAATTTACTTCTTCATCTTTTGTGCACCATGTCTTATTAACACATAGGCAACAATGACTCTCCACTACTTCCTATTTCGATTATCACTATAGTAACTTTAGTCTTCTTGCCATTCCTTCAAACCCTGTTCCGCCATTCTTTCAAAACAAATCCCGACAGATGGATGTCCTGCAGCGTCCCCCCTTCGTCTTTTAGTACCAAATTCTCCAAACCGTCTTTCTTCTATTATTTGTCTTTTTTTCTGTGTTTGAGTATAAGGGTTCTTTCTATTTTCATATTCTTTAAGACTCTCTCGCCGCTTACGCGATATGCCCATAGTATCCTCAATATCCTTCTGTATATCCTGTTGCTTCCAGATTTCTTTTTATCTGTAAGGAAATTGTCCAGCATTCACCGCAAGGAGGATTGTTACTTCGTATTATTTCCGCACTCTTTTCTTTGTTCAAAACGAAATTTTCCTGGGCAATTCGGTGTTGTGCAATGGTTAGCAAGTATGTCTCGCTAGTTCATTACTCACTCAGTACTCCATACATTCGGCCTTGTGTCACATGTAAGCTACACTTATGAAAACCACTATAACGAAACTACCCTATTTCTTTGTTTAAATGCATCGTTTGCTATTGCAATACGACTACGGATTGCGGTGTCATATTTTCCATTCACTGATTAAATATTTCCCACTTATTTATAAACAGCAAGTAAGGCGGTAGAAATATTTCCAGGGTAGGGATGACCAACATCAATTGTACAGATATAACCAGACTGGCTTAGGAAGGTTTTATTACATACCAACACATCACCCTAGTTGATCTAAACTGTATCGGTTAAATGTTTCTTGGAATATTGGCTGAATGCTTTCTCGTATCAATGCGGGTGTATCCCTTGAATGATATGGATTGATCTGTAATCCTTTTGTTTAATGTGATGTCTATTTTGTTTGTTAACGTCTTTTCTAGGAAATTTATTGTCTGAGAGCATGCATAATAGATGTAGAATGTAAAATATTCCAATTATGAAAAGGAAAGGTGTTTTGTTTTGGCACCATTCATTAAATTTTAGATTATTTCTTAAAAAGACGCAATCAGATTGTTCTGACTAAAACAGAATTCCTCGCCATTAGAGCAAAGATACACCTACTTTTGTATTATATGGTTTGTGTCCATCAGACATGAACTGAAAAATGGCACTATAAAAATGGCCCGTAAATTTATGCATATAATGATATCAGATGATCATTTCTCCAATTTTGTTCTAGTTTTGGTATGTTTCCGAACAGATCCTTCAAGACAATTCTCAAATATTCCCAGGGTCGTCTTTTTGCAAACTAGTGTTTAAATACAATACGAAACAACGGTTTCAGTTCTCTGTTGTTTGTTGAGAAAAATGGCGTCGAATAAGATTCACATAAAACACTGAATGTCGTTAATTTTCAAATTAGGCAGGAAAATAATAGACGCTAAAATGAATGACATTTAATCCCAGAAGAGGATTACTTCGCAATGTCATATCATCACTACTGTCAGATTTTAAAACACTCCATTTTTATGCACGCTATCAATTTTTGTAATTCCTTGCAATATTTTGTTTGTATGATAAATAAATAAATTAAAAATACGATTTTTTTTTTTAAATTTGAATTAAAAGTCTAGTATTGAACTTATTTCTTCTTCACTTTCCCATGTGACGATAAGGCAAAATAAACAAACTATATCGTTGCAAAATTATAAGTTTTCATTATAAAAGTAACATTATAAAACTATATTTTTTATTTCTTATTGTATAATTATAACCAAATTTAATGCCGTGTCACAAAATGTAAAAAAACAATCACCTTATTATTACTACGGGATACTTTCTTAACTCATTGTTAGTAAAACTCTTTGGACTTCATAAACTTACAATGACTAAAAGCAGACATTATATGTTGTTACAGGACATAGGTATGCAGAAAGCGAGGTGACTAATCAAGAAAATTTGACTCGCTACTTGATAAATATTCAATGTGAGAAGTGTTTAGTTCACCTGTTTAATTTGTTTAATTAGTGTGGTTCATTGTCACGGCATTAGTAGCGTAGGTTTTCAAACAACCAAATTTAAAATATTATAGATATAACATTTTCTTCTTAATTTTCTTCATCCATTGCCTGAATGTTTCTTTCTGGTTTTTAAAAGGTTAAATTAAAGGTAACAAAACCAAACGATTTTATTTTTAAATTTCGTATTAAGGAGTTAGTATTAAAAGATGGATTTTGGAATTTCGAAAGATCAAATAAGCAAAAGAAGGTTTCATTTTATTTTCAGTAAACAGATATTTTTTTTCATTGTCAGTTGAATCAATACAGAACTCAGCGCCCACTCAGAGTACTGAGAGTAATATTTGCAAGGTAGAGAAAAGTGCATATCATGAAGACGTGTAGGATAGATATAGGTTGAGCCTGGACCCTGGGAAGTATCCACTCGGGAGTCTGTTCGGCAGATCGGAAGTTGTCTGCGTGAAATTTCTCCTCATCAAAGAAAAATGAATGCAATGGGAACGGCTTCCAACCATGAATATGGTAATGCGGGTCTTACCTTTGAAAGCATGAGCTGGTGCTTGCTTGCTTGATTAGTTTTTTACAGCTCATCAACCCTTATTTAAAACCAGAAAATGTTTCTTATATCTTTGTAATAATTTTATCTGAAGATAACAATAATGAAATGATATATGTCTTACTAGTTAACCCATATCTTCCAAGCTTACGGCACCCGGTATTACGAAGTGAACACCCATTTACGTACTGACCAGGCCCGACGTAGCTTAACGTACGGGAATCGTTGTTACAATGAGTCCGTAAGCCCTGAGCTGTTGAAACTAAGAAATGTAAGTGCTTGTAATTCATACAAATATTAAGATGGAACCAGAAAGGTTTTGCTTGGATTTGCTAGGGATATTCGGAAATTTATCTATATATAGCACATTTCTGCGTATAAGACGAAATTTAAATCCCGAATGTCACCCTTAAATATTGGGATTCGTCTTATGCTACAATTCAAAAAAAAAAAAAGTAACCTTAAATTCTGAGTGATGTTTGTCGGCAGGCTATGGTACTGTTATGAGTGGTATTTTCTGAATGTCGATGAAGTATAAGTAAATGGCCATTAGGACAGTAGGCTGTTTGTAACAATTTAGACACGGGATAATAATAATAATAATAATAATAATAATAATAATAATAATAATAATGATGATGATGATGATGATGATGATGATGATGATAATAATAATAATAATAATAAGAAGAAGAAGAAGAAAGTTTTAGCATGGCTGAAGAAGAAAATTTAGGATGTGTGAAGAAGAAAAAGAAGAAGAAAAAAAGAAGAAGAAAAGAAAGGAAGAAGAAGAACTAAACTAAGAAGAAGAAAAAGAAGAATTAGGATGGGTGAAGAAGAAAATTTAGGATGTGTGAAGGAGAAGAGGAGGAATTCGGACGTGTGAAGAAGAAGAAGAAGAAGAAGAAGAAGAAGAAGAAGAAGAAGAAGAAGAAGAAGAATTAGGATGGGTGAAGAAAATGTAGGGTGTGTGAAGAAGAAGAGGAGGAATTAGGGTGTGTGAAGAAGAAAAAGAAGAAGGTGAAATAAGAAGTAGTAGTAGAAGAAGAAGAAGAATTAGGATGGGTGAAGAAGAAAATGTAGGATATGTGAAGAAGAAGTAGAAGAAGAAGATGAATTATGGTTGTTAAGAAGTAAAAGAAGAATTAGTTTGTGTAAAGAAGAATTTGGATGTGAGAAGAAGAAGAAGAAGAAGAAGAAGAAGAAGAAGAAGAAGAAGACGAAGAAGAGTAGTATTCACAAAAGATGAAACAATGGTCTCCCATTTATGGTACTTGTGTAGGAAAAACATGATACAGTATAGGTTTTGTAATTTCGTTTATTTTGAATTTCGAAAGATACACAACAATACTTCTAATAACATCTTTATATAATCAAGAAGCAGTCTTCTTATATTACAGGAGTGCTATGGGTAAATTGTAGCCATTTCATATTTTTAATTTCTTGCATTTCAATTGTTTGTCTTTGATTTTTTTTTCCGACTGCACGTATAGCAATGTCAGTTAAGCATTGTCTGTGAGAAAAAGAGCACTATGACGTGGATCACTCCGTCAGATATTTAGAAACGGCATGCTGTTTTGCTTTCCATTCGCGGCGGAAAATGCAATATCAACATTTCGGAGTGTTTGGATGTCAATATGAGGTCAGTGCACACGGATTCGGAAAGAATTGGTCTAGTCTAATGGTGATTACGAAGGTAAGACAGTCCGGAAAACGCACTCTGATCATTCTGATAAGAAATGAACTCTGAATATTTTAGCGAGGGCTTCAGACTCAACACGGAAGCATACATCAAGTGCCTTGAGGAGGTAGTGCTGACCTGGCTCAAGAGGTTGGCTGCTGGAAGCCCTATATCTGTCAACAGGTTTCTACACCATGTCACACAAGCAGAATAATTCAGTCATGGCTGTCAGACAACTTTTACAACCATATCACTCCCTAAATCTGGCTACCTAACTTCTTAGACTGCAACCCTCTTGATTATTATGTGTGCAATGCAGGTGAACAAGCGACCAACAAAACTTCTTGTAATATCAAAGATGAACTGAAGGCAAGGATTATGGTAGCATTCACTGTCTTAAACAATGAGACCATCCAGAAGAGATACAGGAGATTTCGATGTCGTCTGGAGGAAATAGTGGAAGCCAATGACATTTTTATTGAATAAATTTACTCTTTAGTAATTCAAGATATTTTTGTGCATTTTTGGTAAATATATTTGTTAAAATGAGATATAAGTTTTATTTCCATTTTTGTTTAACTTAGACGACAATCTATCTAACACAACCTGTATTTGATAAATTCATAAAAATATTGTTTGTTTTTTTACCTCGTCTCATCTAAAAATTGCCTTATATTGGAAAATAAACGGCAATGATTTAAATTTAAGTTTGTCCTTTGCTAACTTTTAAAGAAAATATTTTGAGGTGTGTTTAATCATCACGCGGTACTAACGGAAGATTAATACCTGGTCACCTAGAGGTTACTAGACAGCATTATGGTCAACCTTATTAGCCGAGTTAACCAACAAATTTTCATAAGTCTAACTGATCAGACAAGTTTGCCGTACACAATGTGGTCCGAATAGGCTATAGTAGGTATATTTACTTATCTTTGTTATACTTATCTCTATTATAGTAAAGTAGGCTCTCGTAAACAATGATGATTATACTTAGAGTAGCTGCATTAGTTTACTAGATTCTGTCTTCACTTATCTGTCCGTTCAGGTTGTGCACAGTTAGGGATCTCTATTTATGTTTTTAGCTCTAGATAATCTTTTGCCATACTAATATTGCTAAATATTGACGTAAACAATTCAAATTTGTTCAAACATCCAACGTTTGGTTAATAGGATTACATAAGTCTGGCTCAAGTAGTCAATTTTAAAGTACCAGTTGAGTATTTATCACACAAATGACGCATGCGCATTGTCGTTATAAATCTCCGGCTGGTGATCCACCATTTTTAATTATTTTTCTGGTAGAAGGTCAAATGAGAGGAAAGTGATTATATAAATAATGACACGCAGAATTCGATTGCTACGTCGAGAACTTTCTCAAGTAGGCCGATATAATTGATGAGATTTCCGTAGGTAAGTACAATTAGCCCATTGAATTAGAGTCGAACCCGCAGCGATATAGAAATGATCGTCACGGTTATTTTTTTCACCACCAGTTTGCAGAATTTAAGACCTCTTTTCTCTAAGCGTAGCTAATTCACACAGGAATCGATTACAGGGTAGTTAAGTGATCGAGCACAGTATGTTCGATTCACAAGAAGTGTCTCAATCAAAAGTGTTGACGAAGAGAGCTAACAATCACTTCGAGAATTAAATATATTGCAGGGGCATACAGTTTGTGTGTCACCCCTATTGACTCGGCCAAAAGCGGCGCTATATAAGGCAAGCATTTCTTTCTCCTTCTGTCTCCCCTCTTTTGGGCCTCTGTTAACTGAACTTTCACACACACGTACATATACACCCGTGTATCACACACGCTCGTTTCACACACATACAAACAAACATATTCGTATAGTTAATTATTCAATGTATTTTCCTTTGATTTAAATTGAGTACAACATGTAATTCTTTTTGTTCAATACGTACATTATTTGTCGTTTTTTTTAATTTAATGATTTGTGTACCTTTATTTTTATTCGGATTCACATGGTTTTGCCAAATATTTTTTGCGGGACTACTGTTCCAGAAGCAGTAAATATTTACTGAAAAAAAAAACGGCTACACTTCGCAAGCAAAAGAGGTGAGTTCTGCAAAAAGCACATTATTCTAATTCACACGCTATTTACTCTGCCCCACCACCACCACCACCACTACGACGAGATGTGACACAAGTTTTATTTTTAGGTGAGGGACCCGAGCGCGTACGTCCGGGACATGAACAACAATTACCCTGAGCCCACGTAACCGTCGGTTGCGTTTGGCCTCGGTGCGAGCACCGATTCCTCCGTCTGGTGCAATGGGAGGGCTCGGCCTCAGGCAGCTGTTCCTTAGGGCTGGGCACCTTTTCAGTATGATTTTCCTCAGTTGCTTCTCTGTCCTTTCACAGAAAAGCCCCTGGGCGCACTCTGCCCAAGGACAGAGACGCAACTGAGAGATGATAAGTAGATGTGTACCTACTCAAAAAGAGTAAGGTACACACTCGAATTCACACACTACCATTCTTGCCTCTCCACGGCCCTTAGAATACGTCAACCGCATTAAGGGCAAAGGGATAAAAGAAAAATATTCCAAAGCGGTTCTAAATTAAAATCATGTCAAACCAGAACATACAGTCTTAAGTATAAATTAACATATTTACCTGTAGTGAAAGTAAACATTATACCAATGTTTAGCTTGAAAACGTCAGAGATTAAGCTGTAAAAATAAAATATACGTTTCTGAAACTTTATTTGAAAAATATTAGCTGAATTAAAGTATAATTAATATGATTTGAAACAAATATTATTTACATTAAGTGTAAACAATCTCAGAAATGCATTTTTTAAACCAGTCAGTAGCTCTTTGTTTAAGGGGTTCGCAGTTTTGAAAGCAAGACAGATTAATATTTATTTAATATTGATCTATTAAAACTTTAGGTGTTAGAGAGTAATTGAATTAACGCAATCGCCTTTTGTATGTAAATTTTTTTATGTACACAGTTATCTCTAAAAATTAGGAAAATATTCTCCGTAATCTAATGTTTTGTTGAATTTTAAATATATTTAACTGTAAATTTACAACAGTTATCGCTCTTATGTTCTGGATATATTGGTATGGTCGAAAATATATAGAAAATCGGTGCGTTTATACAAATAAACATATATTCCAAAATTATTTTTTAAATATCGGTGTGTGATGATGAGTACAATACTTTGCAATTTATGATTAATAAATATAGTTTTCACTTGAAAAATCATTTAAAAAGGAAAATTATGAGAGAATTTTAAAAGTTTAAAGAAACATTTAAAATGTAAGTTATTTAAATTAAAATTCAAAAAAATGAAAATAAAAAATTCTTGTAAAACTTCATTATTCAACGAAAGAAATTTCAGAAGAAAATAATTTCCTTAATATATCTTATTTCTAAAAGCAATTAAAATCTTTTGGAATTAAATAATGTCTTAGCATGACAACATATTTTTTAACTTCAGTAACAGATGTAAAAAAAATATTTCTTACCAAGATTTTCTAAATTAAGAATATTTTAAAATACTGTCATTCATTTGTGCAAAGTCCAAATAGTTTCATTAAAATTTGATTTTTGCAAGAATTTCCAAATCAATGTGTTTTTTACAGCAAAGAAGACGCTAAAATTCCCAATATTAATCTTTCTTACACCGACTGATTTTTAAATAAATTTCGATCTTGCTACAAAGGATTAAAAAATTTAATATAAAATACTTTGATCTATTCTCTTCATAATAACATAAACATTTTTCACGGTAAAACTTTGTTTCTGTCAATTTCCCTCTTTTTCATCATGCTATGCTAGTTTTTAGCAAATTATTAGCAGCAACTACTTAGATATATGCTTGTGTATGTACGTATATCTGTTAAAATGAGATGTCAGTAGTGTTATTTCATTTTTTGCGTAATTAAGATTGCAATTTATCCATCGCAACCTATATATATATATATATATATATATATATATATATATATATATATATATATATATATATATATATATATAAGTTACAAATTAAAAAATATTATAATGTTTTTTTATGAAATTTTATTTATTTATATATATAGTTGATATTTATATTGACCTCAATCTTTCTTCAGAAATAACTTCAGTTATTTCTGAAGAAAGATTGAGGTAATCTTAATATATATATATATATATATATATATATATATATATATATATATATATAAATTCCAAAAAAAAACATTATTTTTTAATTTGCAAAATTTTTCTATATATATACATATTAAGAAAGTATACGTGGGTTCTCATTTTGCTATTTATATATATATATATATATATATATATATATATATATATATATATATATATATATATATATATATATATTTGGTTGGATAGATGTGAGTTTGTGACCCTGGGTTTCACGCTTTAGCGATCGTCAGACAAACTGATTAATGTTTTAAAAATTTGGGTTTATGTAGATTGCGTGTATTGGTGTTATTGTGGAAGTGGTGGGGAAATTTCGTCGTTTTGTCATTCATCGTACTAACGCAAACATCGATGTATGCAGACACATATACATATACATATAAATATCGTCCGTCGGGACTCATACATATATATAAAC
Organism: Acanthosepion pharaonis; assembly: GCA_903632075.3. Lineage (NCBI taxonomy): Eukaryota > Metazoa > Mollusca > Cephalopoda > Sepiida > Sepiidae > Acanthosepion > Acanthosepion pharaonis. The sequence goes on along the minus strand of CAHIKZ030002003.1, from coordinate 183,858 downwards.
ATATGTAGACAGTTTCGGCTATGACACATGTATGTATACGGGTGGTTATGTCTATACATACGCATTTGTATGTTGAAATGTTGAAATTTAAATTGGAATTGGAAATGTCTCGTTATTGTCTCGTGAATGTATCCATGTCATATTATCCATGTCTAAAAATGAATGCGTATGTATAGACATAACATACCCGTATACATACATCATATAGCCGAAACTGTCTACATATGTTTATATATATGTATGAGTCCTGACGGACGACCAAGTATGTATATGTATATGTGTCTGCATACATCGATGTTTGCGTTAGTATTGAATGACAAAACGACGAAATTTATCTCCCCACCACTTAACAATAACACCAATACACGCAATCTACATAAACCCAAAATTTTTAAAACAGTAATCAGTTTGTCTGACGATCGCTAAAGCGTGAAACCCAGGGTCACAAACTCACATCTATCCAACCAAATATGTTAGCTCTATCTCTGATATTGAGCGCTTTCTAATAATATATAATATAATATATAAATAATTATACATATATATATATTTATTTATATTTATATTCACTTTTCACATATATATATATATATATATATATATATATGGTAGAATATTTTCATTGATGCATGTTTCATTAAATAATATAGACAAGTGTTGTCTATTTATTTTATGTAAATTCTTTTCATATCGTCTGATAAGCTTAATAACATTATCATTGAATGACGAAAGAAAATCGCAATATCGATACATTTTTTTAAATCCTATCTAAGCTTTTGGCTTACATAAGTCATTATCAAAGATGACAATTGCATTACAATATATTAAACAATCCACGGAAAAAACAATAATGATAATCTGTTTATGTTTACATAGAATTCCAAGTAACGTGAAACTCGTGCATACAAGACGCTGGAAGCGAAAATCGCACCGAAGCTCGTGACGTCACTCATGAACACGCGAGAGTGAATTCGAGAAGTATTAAGTATGGGATGCCGTTGGTATAAACCAATGGCTTCTGTTACCAATTATAGAGAGTTATGGATATTTGTAGAGATTTCATAGTTGATTTTGTTCAGGTTACGTTTCAATAGTTGAATGTATATAGCTTCAAGAAATTTAATTTTTGCTTATTGTTTTCATGTTTAAGTATAGAATATATCAAATTGGAAACAACGTTTTTTTTTTCGCCGTGAGTCAGTCGTTATAACTAAACTTATTCAATCTTATATTATAAGAGTAGTGTCCCTTCAGGACGTGGTAACAATCGTCCTCCACATCCTCCTCCCATTAGTACCTGCTCGTAGCAATGTCAGCCATCTACACAGGCTCCTTAGGTATGTTATTCTCTGCTTTCCATTGTCTCTCTTGCTTTCAGCGTGTTCTGTGAGTGTTAAGTTTTCCAAGACTGCTTTCCTCATTAACTGACCTAGAAATTTCAATTGCTTTTTTTCTGATTCTAAATACAAGTAAATTTCGAATAAAACTATATCGTTGTTCCTCTTTTATTCCATGGTATTCCTGCTGAATCAAGTCTCTTCTCCATCTGCGGATATTGACCAGAATTCAGTTCCATATAAGACAACTATTACATGAGAGCACTTTTTTTCCTTTTTTCTTAATACTTTGCTTAACTTTTAGAAGTAATCTTTCGCTATTCCAATACAGCTTAGCATTTCAATTCTGAAACCAAATGTTTAAAACAATAATTAAAGATTATGATTGGCTTTTTATAGTAAATCAATTTTAACAAAATTCAATTATTTTTAATTATCAATATTAGTACAAATTTAGAAATATATGGATATATATTCAAAACGGCCGCTCGTATATCGTGTAGATTTCATTTATCAGCACTTTCTCTGACTCATCGTTTGAATAAATTATGTTCACGTTTTCCTCATGAGAGAGTAATTTGACGCAAATATTAATTGAATTTTGATCTCAAATTATCATTTTATTATGCCTTACCTATATAATTAATATCCAATAATGCATTTACAAAATAGTATGTTGTATATATATATAAAATCGATACTCCCCTCGAGTTCGACGTATGAGGGTCAAACAGATCAGTGAGATTCGGTTATAGTGGTGAAGGCTTCGTGCAGGACCATCCACACTATTTGAAGGGCCGAATACAGAGACATGGTGCACTACGTACCACAAGGTCCCCAAACAACCCCGCTCAGGTTTTGAATTCAGAGTTGTCCTTCTCCTAGAACATTTGCCATCCGAGGCTATAGAACACAGTCTGTCCTGCTATTTAACCCATAGCTGGAAGGAGAAGAGGATTCACACTTTCCCCAAGGGTATTAGCACGTAAGTGAATGTAATGGGTTCAACCTGGATATATAGTACTATTAAAAATCTTATAAGTATAAGAAATTAGACTCGTCCGGAAAACCTTCGGTGTCTTGATTTGCAAATAATCAAACCAATACCAAAGGGAAAAAAGGTATAAAAAAAGAAAGAACCAAGAACATGTCCGTCAGCCGAAAATAATCGTCTAGCATGCAAGTCCAAAGCCCAAAGAAAAGAAAGAAACCGATAGGAGTAAGCAAAGTATTTAAGTATTTTGTTGCCTTTTTATCCAGCCTTCCATGATGATCCGTTTAGGTGGAACTTTAGTAGGTTTGTCTGGCTCTCTAGGTTTAACTATATATATATATATATATATATATATATATATATATATATATATTAGGAAATAGATTAATTCCGATATATTATTATCTTTTTTTATTCTTGTTTAAACATTATTTTTTATGGATACTCATATTGGAGGAGAAGCTCTGTTTTTTTTTTTTTAAATAATATATATATATATATATATATATATATATATATATATATATATATATATATATATATATATATATATATATATATATATATATATATATATATATATATATAATATAAATATATATGTATGAATATATATATATATATATATATATATATATATATATATATATATATATATATATATATATACAGTAACGTCCAAAACTAAGGGACAAAACTTTAAAACCTAATATTTTTAGAAATAACAACTGTGAAAAGCTGAAATTTTGATAACTGGTAGTCGTTATCATCCCTTAGTTTTGGACGCTACTGTATATATAAATCTTCATTTAAATAATTTGATATATATATATATATATATATATATATATATATATATATATATTATTTAAATGAACATTTTTATCAACTATATCAACACGCTTTTGAATATCTTTCTATCTTGCTTTACGTCAAGACGCATATTTTTCTGACAATATTTTTTCCTCGATTATGATTAGCCATCAAAAATAATGTTTAAATAAAATAAATTAAAAATAACCATTTATATATGACTATTTATCATATAGATTATATTTAGAGGATTCCCATATTTGAGTAGACGCCCCGTTTTATTTTAAACAGTATTTATTTCGTTTATCGGCCTTCATACTAGAGAAAGCTTATTGAAGAAAAGTTGCATTCCAAGAAGATTCCGAACTACGCCACCCTTTTCAAGGGAAATCACCGTTTGATCTGACGTGCTTTGACCGCTCGGCTACGAAGAGCTTTATAATCAAGCGTGGATCTATTTTGCCTTCAAAGACCACACATTCTTTCTTTTATTCCCGTGCCATGTTTGATGGATGTCAGTTATCAGTTATCTCCTGCTAATTTTCCCTCTGAAAGTTCACCACTGCCTTAACCAGGTATTGAACTCACCTTCTTTGGGTCTGTCACTGGATCTAACTAACGCCTTTATCCACTGTGCCATGTGTCCTTGAGGACACATGGCACATGGAACTAGAACAGTCTACCCCAGTGATCGAAATAAAGGCCTCAGTTCGAAATTCCAACCACCTGAAGAAGGCTGGAGCGTACAACGGCCGAAACGTTGTGAAAAATATGGCAACAAAGATGGGGACAATAGTCCGACTAATGTAAATACTGTAATATTTGAGAGTCCAGGACTATATACTCATTATTAATAGTCGAGAAAACTTGAATATTACACTCAGAGAACATGTACCTTGCAGCACCTGAAACCTGTGCCCACACCTCGTATTAGGGCCACAATCTGATCCGACGTGCTTTGACCGCTCGGATACGAAGAGGTTCAAAAATCAAACGTGGTCATATTTTGCTTTTAAAGCACACTTACTCGTTTGTATATACTCGAAATGACTTATCTGCTCAGTTTCATATGTCAAACGTAAACAAAGCAATTTCTAAAGTAATAATGAGTTTTCTTTTTAAAAGTCTACATAATTTTATTACTTCAAAAGTTGTTTCAAGTGGATAGCCGTATTTGTGTAGACACTCTGTTTTATTTTAAACACTATTTATTACTTCTACCGACCGGCATACACAAGAAAACCTATTAAAGAAAAATGAGGCTTCCGAAAGGATTTGAATCAGCGTCACCCTTTGGCAGTAGCAACCAACGACTTATCTGGCGTGCTTTAACCATTCGGTTACAATGGTCTTCATAATCAAGCAGCTTCAATTTGCCTTTAAGACATACTCACTCATTCATCATATATATATATATATATATATATATATATATATATATATATATATATATGAACTTGTATGTGCAGTTAGTGTTGAGGTAGAGAAAAAGCGAGGATGAGAATGGCATGTACATATATTATCAGACTAATCCGTTCATAGCTATTCGATCTCCTAACGTATTCACATCGTATAAGCCTCCGATGTAATCTCCTTATCTTTTATATTTCGGTAGCGCCATTAATTTGAATCGAACCCGCTTCTCAGACCTTCCATTCCCGACCCATCATCCCCGTCGCCATGTCCGATGGCCGTTCACTAATTACTGGACGCATACGGCGGCCAGTAATTGGTCAGAAGCCAGAGAATCTATGTTTAGAATGGACATCACACAGCCAATAATTTGCGATTCAATCTCTCGGTTCGTTCTCTTTATATCTATTTCCCTTTCTCTTTCTTTCCCTTTTTTCTTTCTCTCTGTCTTTTTCGCTCGGCTTATGTAAATCGCTTTCCAATTCATCATCCCGCTCTGTCGCCCTTCCTTGCTTTCTAATCGGATTGTCTTTCACTTTACTGTATTTCTTTCCTTACTTCATTCCTTCTTTCTTTCTTTCCTTATTTTCTTTTCTGTCTTCCATTCTTTTCTTTCTTTATTTCTTTTCGTCTCCTTTATTTATTTCCTTCCCTCATTGCTTCTTTCTCATGACTCTACACACACACACCACTCACAGACACACTCACACACACACATACTTGATTACAATAAGAGACAGATAGAAAAATCTTCTATATATTTAAGAGACTTTGCTATTCTTATCTTAGGTTTATGAAAGTCAGGGTGAGAATGAGAGAAAACGCGAATATATTTCGATATACTGAATTCCACACGGCATGTGTAGATTGAAAACAACAGGGTCTCCGCGTTGTACTCCTTTCCTCAAAACAGGTCAAACGTATAAAGTTTGAAATGTTACATATTTTAAGAATTTTGTAGGAATTAATCATTCAGACAGTGAGAAAGAGAGACTCTCTCTCTCTCTCTCTTTGACACACACAAAAAGAGGGTGATAACATAAATAACAAATAGGATACACGACGGACCAATGTAAATCAAACTGCATAAAATAGAAAATCTCAGGATTTTGTCTTTTCTTTATATCTCATTCTCTGACGAAGTTGTAATAAAATTGAAACATGTTAGATTGATAAGCGTTTCTTGTTTTTTATCTCATAATATATATATATATATATATATATATATATATGTATTTATTATATGATAAAAACAAAATAAGCCTTTTTTATATTTTCTCTGTCTTATAATATATATATATATATATATATATATATATATATATATATATATATATATATATATAATGTATGTATATTATAAGATAAAGACAAAAGAAGCGATATTTTTTTTTTTATTTTTTTTTTGTCTTATATATGTATTGTTGTGGATTCCGAGATGAAATTCGGTCTCCAATGAATGACAAACGCAAGAAATAAAGATAAAAAAAAATAATATATTTACACAATAATACAAAGGGAATTCTGTTAGTAAATCCAAGAACGCGGTTAGTACCAAAAATAATATATATATATATATATATATATATATATATATATATATATATATATATATATATATATATCCCAAGTAGGACTTCCTTAGAGTCTACGTGCTTGTAACTGCCTTCTACAAGCGGTTTTCCTCAACTATTACTCTACCTCCAACTCAATCACAATCTCTGCTCACTCTCTCTATATTCTGACTGACTCTGGGTATTTAACGGTAGCAGTCCAAGTAATACTGTGTTCGAGTCCACTTATATGAAAAAGGGAGGACCCCATAACATATATATATTTTTACACACACACACATATATATATATATATATATATATATATATATATATATATATATATATATATATATATATATATATAATACAAAAAGAAAATAAGACACACTTATCAATCTAACATGTTTCAATTTTATTACAGCTTCATCGGAGAATGAGATATGAAGAAAAGACAAATTCTGTGTCTTTCAATTTATAGGGTTTCATTTACATTGGTCAGTCGTGTATCCTATTTGTTATTTATCTTATCATCATCTGTGTGTGTGTCAGAGAGAGAGAGAGAGAGAAAGAGAGAGAAAGAAGGAGTTTGTTCGTTTACGTTCGTGGGTGAATTGAATGATTAAAACCTACAAAATTCTTAAAATATGTAACATTTAAAACTTAATACGTTTGACCGGTTTTGGGGAATGAGGTAAAATGTGGAGACTCTCTGTTGTTTTTAATCTACACATATTTTCTGTCTATACATTAATTTTACAGATAAATTTTATTTACGCAAATGCTCTGTTTTTTGTTTTGTTTTTTGTTTGTTTTTTTTAATTAAATAGTATTAATTAAATTTGCCACCCTGAAATTTCGTAGAAAATATACGCTCTCCGACAGGAATCGAACTTTTATGGGGAACGTCATTTGATCTGTCGGGCTTTTAAACATTCAGCTACAAAGAAGCCTCTAGTTAACCAAATCTTGAATAAACCATACACACAAATCGATTCCGAAGGTTTTTGCCCCCTCTTAGTTCACTGCATTTACAGCGTCGGATCCATCAGGATTATTCGCCCAGAGACAGTCAGTACTTCGTGACAAGGACCCCATATTTCTTGCTTGCCCTCTCGTTTATACTTCTTATCCCATCCGATAATGGGGTTGATATCAATTTGAATACAACCAGTAGTTAGCGGGTAGTACAAGACAATGCCTACCTAGCTTCATTAAATGGGTTTAAAGCCGGACATACGTTAAAATGTTGGTTAATAAAACAACACGTAACTAAACCCGTAACCAACGAAATACACGTCATGCTGATGTAGACCAGACTAGATTTTAACAAAGGATGAGGGCCAAATAAATAGTAAAGTATTTATTGTCGCCGAATCAATACAGTACATGAATCAAGGTTGCGTTTTATGACAGATTGATTTCACTTTGCCACAGATATTATTTAAACTTCTTTTTGTGTAAAGGGAAGCTGAGTGTAGATTAAAAAATCATTGGATGCAAGGCATTAAATATACATTTACTATCGAAAATATTATTTACGGTAGGCTCGTCATTGATTCATTCAGGGGTCAGAAACCTCACCTTAATTCAGATCATTTGTTTTTCCGAGATCGTCAAACGTTTGTATGTCCATCAATGTAATATATTAATAACCGATCACGATCAATATTTACCCGCCCCCCTCCGCAAAAAATCGAAATATCGATATAATACTCTCAAACAACAACGCTAAATATCAAAGCTTACAATTATATGGCGTACGGTCAAATCACAACGAAACGTAGGTTCACTCGTCCTGGCTATGACGTTAAACTGCATCGAACAGCAAGGCCTCTGATCAGGAGGTTTTGAGGAGCGTGGAACCACCTCTTAATTGATGGTGTCCTGGGTATGACGATAAACTACATCCGCGTCCTGGGTATGACGATAAACTACATCCGCGTCCTGGGTATGACGATAAACTACGTCCAACAGCAAGGCCTCTGATAGTGTTTTTGAAAAAATAATATTGCCAGCTATACATTTAATAGTATTATGTATTTAATATATATAACTAGATTTGGCATTGAATGACCTACAGTGGTTGATATGCCATAAAAACCAACCAACCAACCAAACATAGGTTCACGTACGATCACCGGTTAAGCAACGTCGAGCCTGGCAAGTACATAGATTGATAATCACTTGGGAATACCAGTTTCTTCAAGCTTAGATCTTCAGTTCGTATAATGGATAATGGCTTGAAATTTTTAATCGATGAGCCGACTTCTAATACCCGTTGATTTATTTATATTCATTTATACGCGATAATACACTTTGCAAAGGCATGAATCCATATATACTCCCCTAGTTATGGTTAAATTACTAAATCATTATGATATCTTAAAAGAATACAAATCTTAAAATCTAAAAATATTTTCTGGCTTTAAATAACCTAATGTCCGGTTCGCACTCCTTCCTGGTCTTTTGAACAGGAGTAGCGGTTTATAACTTGTCAACTGTTTAGGACTGGGATGTCGATTCTTTCTGAAGTCGACTTCAGTTCTGTATTTCTATCGGCTCTGTCTGAACTGAGGAATTTTATTCGCTAATTATTATTTTTCTCCTCAATAGGTGGAGACAGGTACGGCTATCGTCTGGTTTACACTCCTCCAGGGCTTTTTGAACAGAAGTAGAGGTGTTATCCGTTCTTTCCTTTTTCGGATAGTGTTTCCGGTTCTCTCTAATGCATTTTTATTCTAATTCTGTCCAAATGCCCACCTTGCAACTCAGTAGCCTGAACGCCTTGGGTGGGAGTGAATTAATTTAAACAAAAAAAAAAGCAACAAACAAAATGGCAGCATGATTTACAAAGTCTTGATCTTTTCGAGTCTAGCGTTAACCATTGTTTTTGCTGAGTAGCCTTCACTTCTTTCATTTAGTACGCTCATATATCACCCAGCAACAAACTAGATACAATGGCTGTTGTGTCTTTTATTGGGTTTACAGTAGTACAAAAATATAGAGAAATTATAACAATATAATATAATAAAGTTTATATGTTGGATAGAAAATACGTTCGTACTACAGATCTTATTATCTACTATCTATATTTCTCATGTTGTCTGTCTGTGTGTCGCATTTCTCACCCGATTTTGATGCGGTTTTCAACACAAGTTTGCAAATGGCTGCCGTAAGGACATAACGGAGCTCGATTTTTGAGTTCGGAATCAGGTTCCGAAAAAATCGATAATCGAAAAAATTCTGCTTACAGAAGGAATGATCGCATTTCAACCAAATTTGACACCCTCTTACAGTCAACCATTAGAAGTGTTTCCAGAAGTTTCATGACCACGGACCCCTAAACAGCGCGGAAAATCGATAAAACCCAAAAACCGATACGCCCAGATTGCGTCTGAACCGCATGTCGGTTTTTAGCGAAAACCGAGCGGATTTATGATGACGCCATTGGGAGTCATCAAGTGAAGTTTCAACTCTGAGCACCCCCCCCAAACAGAGTGCAAATCGACAATCGGTCAACCCTTAAAAATGTTTTTTCCAGTTTTTTAAAGCTGATCGTATTGTGTTTATTTTGTTTAGTTCTTTTTTCGTAACAGATTTAATGTTTGCTATAGAGCTTAGAAAAAGTTGGAAGTGTGATATAGGCAAGAAGTAAGGCATGCAGCAACATCAGCACGGCAAAGGGCACTCCTCTAAAGGCAAGGAAGGGCAAAAATATTTTAAGTCAAGTGATAGCGATTGCTGTATGAGTCGTACTATTTTAGAATCAAGCACGGGCAACGCCGGTCCATGCTGCTAGTGCTCGATAAATGTTCAAGAAGAAATAAAAAAAATTAGAACACTTATAACAATATAATCTAAGAAAAGTTATGAAAAATATACAGCAGATGTATACACGGTGGATTAATGGATAGCGGCTCGGATTGAGAAATCAGAGAGTCGAGTTCGAATTCCAGTCGAATCCATTACATTCACTTATGTGCTTAAGGTATGAATCCTCTTCTCTTCCCCCCCAGATATGGGTAAGTAGCAGGTTCTATAGCCTTGGATGAAAACTGTATACGGCAGAAGAAATGGCCACGAACTACGGGAAGAAATCTGCTCTTTTCAGTAATGTATACATGATCGCCTAAGCGTGTGTCACGCGTGGCACATGACTGACTGACCCCATTGCCTTGTCATGTGCTTTCGAACCAATATCAAATATCTTTCAGATTATGACCGCAGATAACTGAAACCAGTTAAGTATAAACTGTAAATAAAGGGAACGTTATTGGAAATCTTTAGCAGAGAAGTATACTTTTTACTTTTAATCAGTTATGTATATAGGATACATACATAAATACATACATATATATATATATATATATATATGTGTGTGTGTGTGTGTGTGTGTGTGTGTGTGTGTGTGTGTGTGTGATAGGTAAACGAAGTTATATATACTCTATTTTTTATTTTTACAACTTATTTCGTAAAAAATCTCCACCAGTATAATAAGTTACCTCCCCTTAAATTGTGTCAGCGAGCAAGCACTGACTCAGCGTTCTTCAATCTAGTAATAGGAAATTTAATTTTCCAATGAATGCAAAAATTGTGTCTTCGACAATAATAAACACTACAATATTTGTCTTGCAACAAACAATACCCTGATGATGATATTATGCTATATCGAAAGTACTCGGAATAAAAGAAAAATGTATCAACACGGCGATTTTCTCAAGTCCTTCAAGAACGACGCCAAACATATTTTCCGTGAATAAGAAAGGATCCAATTGAAAACACAGGAAATGAACACATCTAAATTAAACAACGAAACATTTATCAAAGAAAACATGCTGCCAAAATATTTGCAATATATATATATATATATATATATATATATATATATATATATATATATATATATATATATATATATATATATATATAGTTTATGAAAACTCAGTAATCCGCATGGGTAGACCCAAGGAGGATGATATCCGGAGAGCTCAATGTAAAATTCAGAGCCGATATGTTTGTTAAAAACACACACAAATAACTTATTACATGGAACCTTAAAGTGGTCTATTTTATTTAATCATATTATATATATATATATATATATATATATATATATATATATATATATATATATATATGTATGAACATGGTTAATGTAACTTTAATAAATTTTCTTCTGAAGATGTTTTTCGCCATTTATATCATTAACTTTACTAATCTACTTTTTGTATGTATGATTCATGTAATATAAATTGAACTGCAACACATATTTGAATATATATATATATATATATATAAGATTCTGGGAGAATATATATATATATATATATATATATATATATATATATATATATAGTTGTATATTTAGGCAGCAATCCTTCCTTTATGCATGTGTCATTAAAAACGACAGACAAGGTACTACTTTCGGTTATATCTTTAGCCATTATCAAGGATGAAAGCGTTCGGAAATACAAAACATTCGGACAGTTCTTACACACCCTTTGTCCAGAAAAGAAAGCTCTTTTCAGAACACAAGAAAAATTAAATAAAAAGCTCAACCGTAGTATACCTTGTCTGTTGTTTTTAATGAAACATGAATATATATATATATATATATATATATATATATATATATATATATAGATATATATATATATATATATATATATATATATATATGATTCTGGGGAGAAAAAATGCCTAGCACAACATAGTCAACCCACCTTCATAGCAGGAGACTTAGCAATTGATTCAATATATACTTTCCTCCTTACATCAGCTGAAAACCTTAGACTGAGGACGTGTAATGAACAACTATCCTGAAGGTTAGCATCATCCATGTTCAGGGAAGGCGAAAAGGGTTCAATGAGACAATTAAGATAGAGCCGTTTCGATTTGGAGGCGTTAAACTTAGAAAGTAATCATATAAACACTCTTAGAAATAACCAGGATCAAAATACACGAGGCCAGTAGTTATTTTAAACCGCTTTCCCTGCTAACTCAATCACCGTTTATATTGTCTTCATTTATACAATGGAGAAAAAATTTAGTTTGATTCAATTCTTTTCTTAATATCCAAAGTTTTCCCACTTTTAAAATCAACAAATCAGGAACAATAGTACTTGATTTAATCACAAGCAAAAAGACAACGTGCAAAAAGATATAATATTTCTTTTTATAGCCCAAATATAAAAGGATTTTATTTTATTTTCGACTACCAATGCTTTATTTAACAAAGCCATTTATGGAAACAACATGTTTTTATTACGGTTATGGAAATAAAGCCGGATATTTAAATTCACAAGGAATTGCGAACGAGATGAAAAGAAAAAAATATACATATATGAAAATGAGTAGAAATATGTATGCTATTATACTGCTGAAAAGGAACAAACGAAGATATTTTTTAAAAATATATTCATAAGACGTGAAGCATAAAGAAACATATAATAATGTAAATAAAATAGAACAAAAAGCATTAATTTGTATGAGGAAAAAAGTAACCCAGGAAGAGATACGACTGAAGTTAAAGACAAAAGATGGACAACAATCCTTTTAATTTCTATTTGTAAAATTTCCTAAAGATTGGGCAATGTTTTCAAATAACATTCAATAGGTTTCGTATTCCGATTTAAGATTTGTTGAATCTTGATCGAAAAATTAAAAATTATAAATATATATATATATTCTACTCTCCCGTCGAGATTCGACGTATGGGGTTCAAGCAGATCAGTTTCCAGGAAACCGACAGCCCGACACCGGCACATGAGATTTGATTATAGTGGTGAAGGCCTCGTGCAGGACCATCCACACTTTTTGAAGGGACGAATACAGAAAACTGGTGCACCGAATGCAACAAGGTTCCCAAACGACCCTCCACAGGTTTTGAATTAAGAGTTGTCCTTCTCCTAGACCAGTTGCCAACCCAGTCTGTCCTGATATTTTACCCATAGCTGGAGGGAGAGGAAGAGGATTCATACCTTTCCCAAGGATATTAGCACGTAAGTGAATGTAATGGATTCGACTGGAAACCAATTCTGCTATCCATTACTCCACCGTGCCTTTATTTCCCGGGGACCTTGTTTTTATGTGCCCCTGTGATATCTATACTCTGCGCCTTTCCATAAAGGGCGGTCGGTTCTATAATCAAATTGTATGTGCGACTATTTTAATGCTCGGTTTTATAAACTGATATGCAGTACCAATACATATATATATATATATATATATATATATATATATATATATATATATATATATATATACTTATTATAAAACACAGGTTGTTTGTGTGTGTGTGTTCGTTTATATATTGGATCAATTTCCTACATTTATGACAGCACCAAAAATTAGAAAAACACAGTCGTTTTTGCACGAAATCAATTTGAAAACACGATTAAAGCATCGCTGTCGCGAGAATGAAAGGAAGACAACTCATATCGAGTTATACTTATAAAACCCAGGTTGTTTGTGTGTGGGGGGTGCGTGTGTGTGTGTGTGTATGTTCGTTTATATATGGGATCGTATTTCCTACATTTTTCAACCGATTTCAACAAAACTTCACTTTTTTTGGCAGGTAGTGTTTCTTATTGTCTTGCACACTTTTTTCTTTACTTTTTACATTCAGAATGTATTACAAATTCCATTTACAAGGCAATTGTTTTAATAAAATCTATTCAATCGGTAGACTCATAACGATTGAAAACAATGTTTTTGTTTGAGTTTGGGTTTGACCAATTCGTAACCCCCACCAAAAAAAAAAAACCCAAAACAACAAAGTAATTGAGACATGCGTTAAACAATAATCTTTGTCAATTTTATTTTTCAGTCTTTATGATGGTCGATACTTGATCTATCTCTTACTGTTACATCCCCGAGCAACGCCGGGCTCTACTGCTAGTATATATATATATATATATATATATATATATATATATATATATATGTGTGTGTGTGTGTGTGTGTGTGTGTGTGTTTGTATAGGTGTGGTGTGTGTGTGTGTGTGTGTGTGTGTGTGTGTGTGTGTGTGTGTGTAGAATATCGCACTTCGTGTGCAGGTGCTAATATAATGTAAAAGATTTATAATTTATATTAATAATAAATGTATATTTTTATCCTCACTCGTAACACAACACCGAGCTCTGGTATCAGTGAGGATACAGACACACACACACATACACATACACACATACACACACACACACACACACACACACACACACAACACACACACACACACACACATATATATATATATATATATATATATATATATACATACATATATATATATATGTGTGTGTGTGTGTGTGTAAAAAGACTGTTTCATGGTAAACGCATTAAACAACCTGTCGCCCCTGAGTGTTGAATTAAATATTCACTTTTATATTTACATACGCTCTATCTCTGATACTGAGCACTTTATCCCATAAATATAGCACACCTGAAACTATATATATATATATATATATATATATATATATATATATATATATATATACATTTGTGTGTGTTGTTATATGTGTGTGTGTGTGTTTTGTGTGTGTTGTATCATACCAACTGGCGATAACTGGTATTTTCCCATTCACTTAATTTCAGTATTAAATACTCTACATGGGTCTAGCGTAGGAGATTCGTCTCCAGCTATGCTGGTCAACCTTTCTGCCTTTCTGTGCAGAGAGTATCCCCAGATGATATCCCCATATATATATATATATATATATATATATATATATATATATATATATATATATATATATATATATATGGTTGTCTCTTTCGTCGTATTAGATGTATGAGGGCCAAGCAGCTCAGTTCATAGGAACAGACAGCCAGCCACCAGCTGATATGATTATATTGGTGAAGTTTTTTGCAGAACTAACCACACACACACATTTTCACCTTGTAAATTGAAATAATATTTACACGGATTTTCCATACCAGTCAACGGATGGTAAATTATTAAAAAATATAATAATTTCAAATCTATTGACTGGTTTGAAAAAAATCTTTCTAAATTTTATTTCAATTTACAAAATTAAAAATCATTAACCTAAAATAAAATTAATTCCTATTTTATTGCATATATATATATATATATATATATATATATATATATATATATATATATATATATCTGAGACAAGGTATTACTCGGTAACATACAAAGGATCTGTTGTTCATATAACACAGGACAAACTTCAAAACCTGGACGACTCTTCGCAGTTTCCTCTCCCTGAGTAAGACTCCCCATAGAGGACAACTAAAGACTGTGTGTATGACATCCCGTACACGCTGCTCCCTTACTTTAAAGCTTCAAGAACACCAAAACCTTGTAACACAAGGGGACGTGAAAAAAAATCCGGCGTGGCTGAGCACACATGGAGAGAAAATGGAGATCACTGCCCTCTGTGAGATCAGGTTGAAATCATAGACAAAGGACATTATTGGAAAATTCATAAATTTAAGGCATCAGCACATATGCTAAGCCACAAAAATCCCCTGAACCGACCAAGCATTGAAATAATTACAATATGAGAACCAGTCATAAGTAGGTCCAGAGAAAAGCAATAATTACAACGAAAATTGCAATATGAGCTCTTGTAAAAAAATGCAATGATAACACCAAAAATTCCAATATGAACACTGGTAAAAATGGTTGCTGAAGACATTAATTTTATAAGTCCCAGAAATTCATACACAGATATCCTTAAGGACACATGCCACTGTGGATAAATTCGTTGGTTAGTTCCAGTAGCAGGACACAGACTTGTGAGTTCAGTACCTGGTTCAAACAATGGAGAAGTGCGAGAGGTGACTTAACAAGAGATAACTGATAACTGACATCCATTAGACATGGCACGTGGAACTAGAATAATCTATCCCACCGTGCGAATTAAAGGGTTCAGTTCGAAGGCCGGAGCGTACAACGGCTGTTTAAATATGGCAAAAAAATATGAGGGCTTGTTGAAGTTACTCGATTTCAAATCTAATTGATTAATATAGTCCGCCATATTGTGATCAATATTGGAGATCGAACCTTCATGGATATAGAGAGTGTGGTCATTGGAAGCAACAACACAATGGTGACTGGTATTTTCAGGAATCACTATGATCTTCAGACAATGCATGAATGAAGCTTATTTGCGCCATATTTTTTCTACGGCGATTTTTGTAAATGCTGAAAGAAAAGGGACTGAAATTATTATAATGAAATTTGTTTTCAATCTAGGGGCAGACGTGTAAAAATGCCTTTGAACTTCAATGAAATTTTTGTCAGGTGAAGCTAAATTATAATCTGTAGTAATAAACGAACCAAAGTCCATTGCAAATTTTAGATTGTTAACACAATAAATAGTAGACTGGCTATATCTAAATATTCAATTTACACTCCTTGTAAACGACTAACGAGTGTCGAAAGTTCTTGGAGAATAATTTCGGTAAAGTTGCTTTTCAAGTTTCCAGACAAGAGGCGATCATTCACCAAATTTATTCTTAAACGTGTTCTATTAAAAAAAAAATTATTTAAATATATATATATATATATATATATATATATATATATATAAAAACAAAAACGATAATGTTAATTACAGAACTATTTGATATATAATAAAAGTATACATAATACTTACACTGATCGCTCAACTCTGAGTTTCATGCCGACGCAGTTTTCAAGTGCTGATATTGTTGCGGTGTAACACCGGTTTTTTAATATTTCTGATTATCACTATGATCTTCAGACTAAGGTATTTATTGGTGGGGTGGATTATTCCTTTATTTAGATTATTCGGACTATTGTTCTCATCTTTGTCGCCATATTTATTACGATGCTTCGGCCGTTGTACGCTCCGGCATTCAGGTGGTTGGAATGTCGAACTGAACCCTTTATTTCGCTCACTGGGGTAGACTGTTCTAGTTCCCCGTGCCATGTTTAATAGATGTCTGTTATCAGTTATCTCATGTTAATTTCCCTCTGAAAGTTCTCCACTGCCTTAACCGGGTATTAAACGCCTTTATCCACTGTGCCAGTGTGGTAGTTAGATCCAGTGACAGTGTGAGTTCAATACCCGGTTAAGGCAGTGGAGAACTTTCAGAGGGATATTAACAGGGAATACAGCGTACAATATGGCATGCAGCTTTTAGAACTGCATTATGCAGATTTCAATTATTTACTTTCAATCCTATCAAAATGGTGGTGTCTTTTTCACGGAGTAATTTCAGGTGACTTAGACAACCCAACGAAACACCAGAAGTGAAGCCAAAAAATGACAAACATTTGTGACCCAGACTTCGCTCCAAGATACATCTGTCATTGTCGTAGTCAGGGTTCTTATGTCCAGACCCTGTCTTGGTAACCATATAAAGCGCCTTTGGCAAAACGGTCAAGAGATATTGCCTGAAAGTAGCTAAAAGCCATTAAAACTAATGGATATTTTCTGTTCATTTAGTACTTATATAATATGGTGGCGGGAAAAGTCATCATCTTAGCCACAACACAAAAAAAATCAACAGGGATAAAATTGAACCTGTATTTCCCATCTGCCAATTTGTTGCCAAAATAAATGAAGATTGCATACAACATCCGAACTGTAATGGAATGATTTAACCAGTGGTTGATTTAAGAATGTGCCCAGGCCTCATCATTGAAGAGACGTATATATATATATATATATATATATATATATATATATATATATATATAGTTTATGCAAACTTAGGTAATGCGTATGGATAGACTCGAGGAGGCTGATATCCAGAGAGGTCAATGTAAAATTCAGAGCAGATATGTTTGAATAAAAATATATATATGTATATATATATATATATATATATATATATATATAGAGAGAGAGAGAGACACTCACACACATATATATATATATATATAGAGAGAGAGAGAGATAGATAGATAGATAGATAGATAGATAGATAGATAGAAAGAGTCCAAAAAAAAATTGACATCATTTCACAGGCCAGTAATTTTGTCGATTCTTGTTGAAATAACCTCAAATTTTCACAGAATATATAGAAACATATCAAGAGTTTATATTCAATGTTTTATTTTCGTTATCTCAATGAGAATCTGCCGGATAGATGGATCGGGCGTGGTGGAGATGAAGACAGGTTTCTGGTGAAATGACCTCCGTGATCACCGGACCTGTGCACCGTGTGATTTCTTTTTATGGGGATACGTCCCTACTTGTCTTGCTAGCACTGATGAACTCAATCAGAAAATCCCATCCTCGCTGGATAATATTACCGCAGACATGCTACAGCGTGTTGGGCAAGTGCTTAACTACCGACTTGACGTGTGCCGTGTCACAGGCGGTACACATAATGAACACTTATGAAATCGGCCCCAGAATGCACTTATGATGTTCAGCACCTAAACTGTTCAATTTCATTAAGCTAAACTTACTAGTTTTCAAGAGAATTGCTTTTAAAATTATGTCAAATTGTCCAAATCACGTAACATAAAATTATAAATCCTACAAAATGTTTAATATCTAATGAAAATCACTAAACTATTTGAGTCACATTTTGCCAGGTTTTCAAATAAAAAGGTTAGCCATCTTCATACCATTTGGTGTAAGATTTACTGAAAAACGCTTTGAGATATTTGGTTCGAAAGGGAACAGAATAAAATTGTTTTGTGGCAGACCGACTGTCTTCTCAAACGAGCAATGGTGAGAGGATAAATTAAGTGATGGTGTTGATTGTGCAAACCATCGCAAACAACAGCATCACGAAGTGTTGAAACAAAATCGCTATTTTTGTAGTGATGTTATAACAGGATTACGTCATAATTTTGAATAAATATTATATGCTCTACTTTGTCTTGAGCATTTTTTAAAGAAATAGTGTATTTGGGCTATCAAATTTTATTCCATTTATGTCAATCTTGCATTTGTATATATATATATATATATATATATATATATATATATATATATATATATATATATATATATTAACGTTTAATGTCAACGTCGGACGTTTCGGTCTAAAACATTAAAACAGCATAATCGCATATTAGGATTTTGTTTGTTTTTTCAGTATATTTTTCTTCATACTGTCGGATCTATATCCTTATATTTGCTTACATACACACACACACACATATATATATATATATATATATATATATATATATATAATGTAACCCGGATATATGAGAAACCCGGATATAAGAGAGATTTTCTCTGGTACCAAATTAGAGCCTGTGTTAATGTATACATATAGACCAAACCCGGATATAAGAGAAACCCGGATATAAGAGACTTCTTCTCCGGTCCCGACAACTCTCTTATATCCGAGTTACACTGTATATATATATATATATATATATATATATATTGTAAATGTATAACATCGTAAACTGAATGCTGATCTTAATAAAACAGTACTTGATGTAGAATAGCAAAGATATAATTTATATATAAATATTAAGTATACTTTTTTTAAACTCACCGGTAGATATCAATAAGTACCTGAGTACTGCGTTGCCCATGAAATTCACAGTTCTACTAACGGTGAGGTAAAACGTCCATATTTATTACTAATATATAATTATATATATATATATTACTTATATATATATATATGTGTGTGTGTGTGTGTAATGAGAAATCGGTGTGTGAGAGAGAGAGAAGAGGAAAGACGATGGTGTTATGTCCACTTTCTGATGAATCTTAAATAATTCAGTTATTACCGGTCCAATGATGCTCGCTAAGCCGAAACAATGGATGGCAACGTCTGTTTTTCCTTGTCCTCTACAGGAATCGAGTAAGGACTAGATGCGAGGCGGTAGATAGGAGACGATCATTTACGTCACATAATGGAGCCGGCTTCGCGGCGGAAATGGACCGGCTCACTGCGGAGCGATTGCAATACAATCGCTCCCGCCTATATAACCATGGCGACACTGAACTAATTATGAAGACTTAAGCAGACGATTGAGAAGACAGCTGCCCAGGCATCCTCTTGTACCGTTGACAATGAGACGAGGACAATTGAGGATAAGAATTGCCTTTTCGTTGATTCATTTAACTTTTCAATCTCTCTCTCTCTCTCTCTTTCTTTCTCACTATCTATCTGTCTGTTCATATCTATCTCCTTATCTCTTTACGTGCATGCATTTGCCTATTAGTCTGTTAATATACATCAATCTATCTCAACTCATTTTTATATAAATATGTTTATATTTATTTATCTCAGTTTGTCCACATATGTTTACGTATGCATGTATATATGTGTGTATTTATCACTCATGCCCATATCTATCTATCTATCTATCTATCTATCTATCTATCTATCCTTCCTTCCTTCTTTTTTTATTTCTTTCTATCTCTGTTTGTTCATATCTCTGTATCTATTTATCTGTCTGTTTTATCTATCTATCTATCTATCTATCTATCTATCTATCTATCTATCTATCTATATTCGATTCAATTTTTTCCATCTATCTGTTTGGCCCAGTTTGTTCAAATTTAATTTGTATATAAAATCTGTTCAAATCTATCTATCTATCTATCTATCTATCTGATGACTTGAGAAAATCATTCAACTGTATTCCCCTAAATATATATACTTATAAATACATGGACACGCATATAGAGGTGTGTGTGTGTGTATTTGTTATAGTACATTCAATTGTATTGTTTTGTTTTATCTATTCATCTATATAACTGTTTTTTAACATTTCATTTTGTCCATTTGCATATAAGCCTAGATAGATAGATAGATAGATAGATAGATAGATAGATAGATATATATATAGATAGATAGATAGATAGATACTTTGTTCTATTTTATGGGCAATGAGTGCTCAGTATACATTTTTGCTCATACAAAATGTGGTAATTTTAATCTATCTCTTTATATATCTCTCTCGAACCCATTCAATATATTCATACCCATCTATCTATCTATCTATCTATCTATATATATATATATATATATATATATATATATATATATATATATATATATATATATATATTGTCATGGGTCCTTACCTATGACTACAGAATGAACGCTTCATAACACTATGTATTCTACGCCTCTCAAGAGAAAGTGACGAATCGAGTCGAGCCGAAAGTAGTTCACTCCAAACCAGACTGACAGTCATACTAACACCTTCCACATCTTGTATTATTATTTCGTGTAATATACGTTATTTCTACTCTTGTTTTCGTGTTGTTCTTCCTTGGTTCTAACCTGGACCATAACAAATATACATACAAATATATATATATATATATATATATATATATATATATATATATATATACAAAACATAAATACATAAATATATAAGTTATTCTATATTTATGGATAACAATGCTCAATATCAGAGACAGACTGTATGTAAATATAAATAGAGCATTTTATATATATATATATATATATATATATATATATATATATATATAATTATTTATTTATTTAAAAATTATATATATATATAATTATTTATTTAAAAATATGATTCCAAAACGCTACATAAGAAGTCTCATGTTTCAAAACAAGAGCCGAAAACTTCAATATAATTATTTAAATTAAATTGAGTTAAAATAAGCTCTGTTCCATCTTCAAGCGAATTTTTTTTGGAATAACGTATATCTGAAATTTACGTTTTTTAAAAATATATATATATATATATATATATATCTTAAATATCGTACCCTGTCTTACATTGAAATGTATTTCAACATGTGATGCGGTTTTTGTAATATGTATCATCATCAATATAATCAGTCCGATGAAAAGATGCGGTCATAGCTTTACTTCGTCGCTGACCACCTGACGACTTTCCGTGTCATATCTTGGTTGAAATAAGGAAGCATATTCATTCACGCATAACATTGTCTTGTCTAGGAAGCCCTTCGCCCAGCTATGCCCTGTCAGCTCTGCACCATCTACATACATAAATGTGACGATTCAAGCCCATTGGGCCAGACGGCACCTAACCCTACAATTTGATACATCTTCGCTTTCACAGACCTTGTTTTTAATCCTGCGATCAACACTGAGGGAGGTATTATTCGTTTACACTGTACTTGTCGCACTTATAAAATGACCCGACACAGGTAATTTTTATAATATATGAAATTGATTAATATATCTATATGACTGGTGAACCAGCAAAATTGTCCAAATCGTGTAACTCCAGGTTTAATATATGAAAACCCGCTAAACTACTTGTGTTTCTTTTTTCCAGGTTTCTAGGTAAGACGTTTCGCCATCTTGATACCATTTGTCTTAATAATCGCTGAAAACGCTTTTGTGTTATTCAGCTGAAAAGAGAACAGTTTAAAACCGTTTTTTGTCAGCCTCACTGTATCTTTAAACTGAGCCATGTGCAGCAGTTTTGGTCCAAGCACATAAAACCCCAAGTCCGGCAACCACAATATTCACCTGGCCACGCCACTTGCGGGTTTTTCTTCTTCAAAAATCAAATCGCACTTGTAGGGAACTGGACATCAAGACGTCGAGAAAATCTCAGAGAATACGTAAAGGAGTTCCAGGAATACTTCCATTAATGGAAAACGACGATGGCTAAAATGAGTCATGATTTATTCAGCTAGAAAGAGAAGTGGGCAAAATCTTCTTGTATAAACCCCACTATATCTTCAAACTGAGCAATGGTGAGAGGTAAAAGATCATACAGACTTTTAGTAATTGTACCAATATTGATAGTCTGGCTTCTGTCTTCAAATTCTATTCAAGAACCATCAAAAGAACGGTAAATGAATTTTAAAAAAGAGGAGTCAGTAGGAAGGATATCTGGATCAGTAGGTCAGAACAGTAAGAGGGATAATCATTTCATTTTAGAGGTAAATAAATTCATAATGTTCAAAGTAGAGTCCAGTAGTGTTATAAAAACATCGGATAATTCCAGTAAGATATATTCAATCATTTCTTAGATACAACAATTCAAAAATGAATCTTACAATTGGACAATTTAACTGTTACAACCGGTATATATATATATATATATATATATATATATATATATATATATATATATATATAAAGAAATATAGTCTTAAGGTGTGCTATATTTATGGGATAAAGTGCTCAATATCAGAGATAGAGCGTGTGTAAATATAAAGTGAACATAGAAGTCAACACTTAGAGGCGTCAGTCTGACGATTGCTATATGCAATCGTCAGGCCTGACGATTGCATATTCATCTAATATATATATATATATATATATATATATATATATATATATATATATATATATATATATATATAAAATAGATAAAAAAACAAAATTTATAAAGAATTTTAAAAGAAAAAATTTAAAAAAAAACAACAACCCGTTTCGTCCCAGGAATTATCAAGTTTATTTTTCTGAGAATAGACAATTTATAAAAGAGTGTAAATTAAATTAACGAATGGAATCGACTGGAAGAGATTAAAAAAATATGAATTTCAAAAAACTAAAGTCCAATAAAATTCAGACCCAATAAGCATTCCCTCTGTTTACAAAGGGAAGGCCCACGGGATCTGATATACAAGAACTCTAGAAACTTGAAGTGATATTAGGAGCGGGACCTAGATAAAATCAAAAAACGGTCCACACTAAAATTAACCATATATTTCCTACTATTTATTATATGCTTAGCAATAGCAGAGCCAGAACTATTTACCACCCAGGATTTTGAATCCGGTTGCCAGGAAGAACCAACTAACCAATAGTTCTGAACCTTCCCTTTGTAAACAGAGGGAATGCTTACTGGGTCTAAATGTTATTGGACTCTAGATTTCTTGAAATTTATTTTTTTTCTCTTTCATTCCATTTGTTAATTTAAATTAATTTGCAGGCTTTTTAAATTTTCTATTCCCAGAAAAATAAACTTGATAAATCCTGGGACGAAACCGGTTGTTTTTTTTTTTTTTTTTTTTTTTTTTTTTTGCTTTTTCTTTTAAAAAAATGTCCCATAATTTTTTCCTATCTATTTTTATATTCTGTACCACAAAACCTTATATATATATATATATATATATATATATATATATATATATATATATATATATAATATAAATAAACAATATCCTGATGATGACATAGTGCTATACCGAAAGTACTCGGAATAAAAGAAGTATGTATCAAAACGGCGATATTCTCTCGTCCTTCAATAACGACACCAAAACTATTATCCGTGAATATGAAAGGATCCAATTGAATATGATGGACATGTCTAAATTATACCACGAAACATGTATCAATGAAAACATGCTGCCAAAATATATGCAATATATATATATATATATATATATATATATATATATATATATATAAATATTATTTATTTAAAAATATGTTTTTTTTTCGCTACACAGTTCTAAACATGTTTCAAAAATGGAAGCTAAAAGCTACGAATTTAATTTTGTAATTAAATTAAAGACAATAATTCCATTTCGCTTGAGGATGAAGGATGAAATGGAACTAATGTCTTTAATTTAATTACAAAATTAAATCAGTTTATATTAATGCTCTGTAAATTTACATTGAGCACTATTTTGTAAAAATAAAAATATCTATAAGAACACCAGATTATATATCTTACTGTTCTTTCTTTTTATTTATATATACATTATTATATATTATATATATATATATTAGGACATTCAATGAGTTCTCTTTATTTTCCAACAAATATCGTTCCCAGAACTGCGTGCGTATAGTTTCAGATGGTAACGCATCTTATAAAAAGCATCCTTATTTTATTATTATTATATATATATATATATATATATATATATATATGTGTGTGTGTGTGTGTGTGTATGTTCAATTTACATTTCATGAATCATTCATATAAAAACTAGATTAGTAAAGTTAATGATAAAAATGGCGAAAAACATCTTCACAGATATATTTATTAAAGTTACATTTACGAACCTCTCGATGAATGTTATGATCCTTGTTTTTAATAACTTCAAGTTGTATAAGGTCTCTTTTTATTTTGAAAGTACTTTCAGCTGTACATACAGCCATCCTCAGGCATGGAAATTGATTTGTTTTTTTTTTTTTTAGTAAATCCAGGTAATAGCGGGACACGAAATATTAAATGTTAATCGAAATATGTTTTTTTAGAAATCTGTTATTATTAATGGATAGGAAATTTTGGAGCGTGCAGTCGCAACGCTAAGGTTGATTCTTTTTTAATTTAAGAGAGAGCGTTTTTTACTAATATGGTAATTTGAGAATTTTTTTTTTATAGGAGATTTTCAGTCGATGTGGGTTAATATAACTTTAATAAATTTGTTTGCGAAGATTTTTTTCGCCATTCATATCATTAACTTTACTAATCTACTTTTTGTATGAATATTTCATATGATATAAAAAGAACTGCACCACATATTTGATATATGTTTATATAAGAAAACTTTACCTATATTTTTTATACGTAGAAAGATTTTCAGTTAGGTATAAGACAACAAATCAGCACTATATATATATATATATATATATATATATATATATATATGTGTGTGTGTGTGTGTGTGTGTGTGTGTGTGTGTGTGTATGTGTGCCTGTGCGCACATAGCTGTGTGTGTGCGTGTATGTGAATCTGTGCGCGTCTGTGTGCGCGTGTTTGTATTTATGTGCATGTGTGTATGTGTGTGTTTTAGAAATGATAAATAAGAAACATTTTTTCCTCGATGTATAAAATCATCATTTCGTATGATATTCTTCATTCGGGACCCCTACATTATTGCAAATGCAGTCAGTGACACGTACAGACAACCTACCCTGTGCCATACCCTGGTTCAATGCTTGCGAAATTAATGTTGTACCCAATTACAATCTCGTGACTTCCGTACTCCGCTCAGAACCCGGCTTAGAAGAATCAACGCAGTGCAGCTTTGGTGCTGTCAGGATTCCTAAGCCGGCCTGGTAAACCATCCACACTGGACGACCAAATAAGCTGGCCCTTGAACGAGGAATGGCGTAGCCAAGAAATGCCGTCAAGCCAGCTTTGTAGATCGTGATTACCTTTGTCAGTTCGATTCTCAGCTGTTGCTCTATCCCAGTGACTTAGTTGTTAATCTTAAGACACATTGTTCAACCGGTTTTTGCAACCTACTTATCTAAACATTTACGATAGATAGATTCTATTTCTTTTAAGCGTCTCGTCCTTTCAAGACGTTCACAATCATGCCTCTCTTCAATTCTTTATAGCTCTTGATAAAATATGTATTTGTGATATCTCGCTGAAACCTTCGCTTAGTCTAATAATGCGCGCTAGGTATTTTATAACTTGTTCCTCTTACGTTCAAACTGTCCTTTGAGTACCAGATTTACCAAACCCTCTTTCCTCATTATGGGCTTTGTAAATTTTAAATGCCTCTTCCTGGCTTTAAGTTTAAGTCTGCCTTTGTTTCAGTTTTCTCTAAAACTACTTCGTTTTTTATTCGATGGTATTTTCAACAACCTTCTCTAGAACTGGCATTATATAACGATACTGTTCACTTATTTTGTTTGTGACGAAATAAACGCTGATATTGAAAGCAGTCGGTTTGATTGTTTGTTCCAACATATATATATATATATATATATATATATATATATATATATATATATGTGTGTGTGTGTGTGTGTGTGTGTGTGTGTGTGTGTGTGTGTGATGGATAATCTCCTGTCGTTTTCGATGTATGAGTTTCGGTGTTTATGTTTCGACGTATTCAGTTCGGTTCAGTTTTTTGTTTCAACACTTCTGGTGTCTTATCAAATGATGGTGTTGAATGTCGAATAAAGAGATTTTTATTTCTTTAAAAAAAAATAAAAATAAAAATCTCTTTATCCTACATTCAACACCATCACTTGATAAGACACCAGAAGAGTTGAAACAAAATGTTTATTTTTAAAGTGATTTTATAACATATTTATGTTATAATCTTCGAATAAATTATATATGCTCTACTCTGTACTGAGCACTCTTTTAAGAATAGCATTTTTGGTTAATGTGAACTTATTCCGTATCCACCAATCTTATACTTGTATATATATATATATATATATATATATATATATACTGTGCTTTTAAACTGTGCTATATTTATTGGATAAAGTGCTGAATATCAGAGATAGAGCGTATGTAAATATAAATATAAAGAAGTCAACTCTTACAACCACTGAGTGTCGACGTCAATGTTCACTTTTACATGTGTGTGTGTGTGTGTGTGTGTGTGTGTGTGTGTGTGTGTGTGTGTGTGTGTGCATAGGTTTCTGCAAGACGGGTGTTACGTCTTCTGAATCCTGATTAATAGCGCACCAGGCTGATCACTTCTATCACGGGAATATCTGTCATTGTTTCAGAAGAATACAACTGGTTTCTTAGAACGTCTCCTCACCCATGAGGTGTTTGTTTCCTAACTTTCATGCAGTTGGACAATCCTACTCAACTGCTCTAAAGAAGGCCAAGGCCGGTTCATCTGCACGGAAGGTGGTGATCTCATTTTTTTTTGGGGGGGATGCAAAACACTTTGTGTTTGTTGACTGTCATCAATGGGGGAAAGTATTCCAATTTGCCGAGGCACATATGAAATGCTATCAAGACCGATTCCCCTGTAAAACTAACGAAAGGTGATTTGATTCATACTTGTTTTCATTGGCTGCTCTTTTTGACAGTGATTTAGAATCGCTTGAACACTCCCCTTATTTCCCGGGTTTGACTATCATCTGTTCCCCAGCATAAAAACTTGAAACTAGTAACTAATATCGACGTTATGATGACGCTACATCTGCTGTTGCCTTTTTGACCGAAAAGATGAACAGTCTTCTTTGAACAGACAGTTTAACTCTCCTGTGTAAGTATACCTGGAAGAACACAATGCAGTTAGCAATAAGAAGATTTGAAATCAATGCATGCAAGATTTCATAGCTCAAACATCGCTCCTACATAGCAGGCCTATAACTTATTCAGCACACCTACATATATACAGGGTGTGTTGGATAAATTGTCTACATTATGCAAAAATGAAAATGACACTGACATTTCATTTTAAGAGATACATTTACCAAAATTATAAAAAAAAATATTTTGAATTACTAACGAGTAAATTTATTTAATAAATTCCCCATTGGCTTCAACCAGTGCCTCCAGACGACTTCTGCATCACTTCTGGACTTGGTTAAGTTGGTGAATGCTGTCATAATCCTTTCTTTCATTTCTTCTTTGGTGTTACAAGGAATTTTGTCGGTCTCTCCCTCAAATGCACACCACAGATAATAATCAAGGTTATTATAGTCTGGGAAGTTAGGTGGCCAGATATAAGGGGTGATGTGGTCGAAGAAATCGTCTGAGAGCCATGACTGGGCTCTTCTGCTTGTGTGGCATGGTGCAGAGTCCTGTTGCCAGATATATTGTCATCTAGCATCCACCCTCTTGACCCAGGGCAGTGCTACCTCTTCAAGGTACTTGATGGAGGCCTCTGTGTTAAGTCTGAGGCAAAATAAATGGCGGCATAACGTCATCATCACTAGTGATATCTCTTAACAACATGATGTTGACTGCCATGTCCTCAGATTGATACCCAAACACTCTAAAAGGTTCGTATTGGATCTTCCGCCGCGAATGTCAAGCAGTACAGCATGTCCTTTCTAAATTTTTGGCTGAACAAATTGCGTTTTGGAGCTCATTTCATCACAGGCGGTGCCCAACTATACTGTATAATCGAAAATAAAAAAATAAAAATTATACAAGGTGCATGCGCGAAATGTAAAATATTTACACATCGCGTCCTGTATATGGTGAATAAAGTAATAAACAGGTTTAATGTCTTATCTCCCAAGTAGTTAAAGGTTTTCTATCAGTGAATTTTTATAAATTTAAAAATTGCATAATATCTAAAAATATTTTCTGGTTTTAAATAGCATGATAAGTTAGATGAATCGTAAAAAGATACAATTCAATCAATGAACGGCTACATAATGTTAACTCTGCATAGACGGACAAGATAAATCTATTGAATTTTTCAAAAGATTTTTTTTCCTAGTACCAGGACTATGTGAGTTTAAGTGTGCTACTTGATTGGCATCTAGGTCCCACTCTTTTAATGTTGGATTAGTTAAATTTTACTGCCACTACTACTCCAGCAACTTCTTTTCTCAGTTCTCCTACCTATGGAAATCCCCCCTGTTACCTTGCTTACCTGATAACTACAACCTTCAAAAATTTAAATGCAATGTCAATTGCCATTTTTCCATCTTCTTGAACCCCGTTCAGGCTTATCCTTTCTTATTTTGCCCTCGCCGCCTATACACAGTCTTTTCTCTCACCTTCACTTTTTGTAAAACCATGCGTAATTGCGGCATGTGTACGTAATTCAGACTTTAAAAAAAAGCAAAAAAGTCAATTAAATTACTTCTAGCTTAAAGTCTTGTTTCTGCCACATAATGTTATACCGGAACATACTTATTCTATTGTTAATAGACTCTCCCACAGATAATAAGTAGTAGTAGTAGCATTCGCCAGGACTCAGTGGAGTTGGTGAGTCAGTCGATGCCGGATCTTAAAGTAGCAACCATCACAAATAGATTGCTGCGTCATTGACTATTATTTCAAGTTCCTAACGTTTTGTACGTCGGACCCTTTTATGATCGACTTAGTGAAATACAAGCCTCAACTGGGAAAACTACTCTACAACACATAATTTAATCTGAATTTGTTTATGGGGACTCGATAATTTTCCATTATAAATAAAATAAAATATAATATTTATGTAAAAACCTTAAGTAAATATGTATATAAATGGTTTTAAATAATTCTAGTTTATTTGATTTTAAATATATTTATATCATCGTAATACGTCAATTTGTATTACTAGGGGAAGTAGACATATGTATTCAAGCAGGTTTTCTTAAATTCAACACAAAATGTCTATTTATTTTTATTGCATTTTCTTCTTTCTGGGTCGGATGTCGTTTATATGGATTAATGTGATGATCCAAAACTCAAGTTGTTATTCTTGCATTGTTCAAGTACTTCGCTGTTATCGCTGTCATTAGCAAGAATACGTCAATATGATAGACAATATATTCTCATTAAATCCAGGAGTTCTTTTGTTTTTTTTTAATGATGAATCTCTCTCTCACACACAGAGACACACACACACAAATATATATATATATATATATATATATAGTGAGAGAGACAGGGGAAGTGTCAGGCAAACAGATAGATATATATATATATATAGAGAGAGAGAGAGACAGACAGTACAGAAACGGATTGATAAACACACACACACACACATACACACACACACACACATATATATATATATATATATATATATATATATATATAGAGAGAGAGAGAGAGAGATATAAACATAGCTAGGTAGATAGATTGATAGATAGATAGATAGTTAGATAGATACAAATATATATGGTGAGACACAAAGTCAGACAGACATACAAAGGAAGAATCAGGCAAACGGAGAGATAGATATATGGAGAGATAGAGATTCAGAGAGAGAGAGAAACGGATTGAGACTGATATATATATATATATATATATATATATATATATATATAATATATATAAAGAAAGAAAGAAAGAAAGAAATAAAGAAAGAAAGGAATGTAGATAGATAGATTGAGAGAGATATAGATAGAGAAATAGGGAGATATAAAGATAAAAAACCAAAGAAATGGAAAGAAAGAAAGAAAGAAAGAAAGAAAGAAAGAAATAAAGAAAGGGAGAGAGAGAAACCATGAAAGTAAGTAAGTAAGTAATGGATAAATATATAGATAGGTAGATATCTATCAGTCTATCTAGCTAGATAGACAGTAGTGGGAGGGGGGCAAATAGTCCTACACAAATTTTTAATTCATTGTAATCCCAACTAATTAATATACATATTTTTATATAATTAACTGTACGCAGATGCATTAATATTTAAACACGCATAGAAAATAAAAAAAAATCATTTGATAGAAATTAATCCAATTTATCTATTTTAATGGGTGAATAAAGTATTCGTACAATACAAAAAAAAAACATAATCTTCATTGAATTCATTGTAGTAGAGCCATTATTCACTTCTACAGGAACCAACCTCTTCCTGTAATTCTCAATTAATGATTTGCCAATTATAGTTGGTATTTTCTTCCATTCTTCTTCGCATATGGTCTTCAGATCCGGGATCTTTGTTGGAGCTCCAGATTTGATTTGAATTTTCAAATAACGCCACAGATTCTCGATTCGGTTTAAATCTGGGGAATGATTGGCCATATCATTTACATTATTTTCAGCAAGCCATTTCTTTGTATATTTTTTAGCGTGTTTAGGAACATTGTCTTGTTGGAAGAACAAACCAGGAGGAAGTTCAAGTTTTTCAACTGATATTATTAAATTTGCTTCCCAAATATTTGATATGTTGCGGTATTCATCCTACCATCGATTACTGATATGTTGCCAGTATCCTTTCAGAAAAACATCTCCAAATCATGATGCTGTCACCAGCAAATTTCACCGTTGGAACTTTTGTTTGAAGGCATCGCCATTTTTTCTCCATATATGATTTCTATAATTACGGCCAAACAACTCTGTTTTGGTTTCGTCTTGCCAGAAGACACTTTTCCAATACGTGTTTCCTTATCGTTATATTCACGAACGAATTTCAACCTGGCTTCTCTGTGTTTTTTGCAATGGCAGTGACGATAGACTGTTCCTATGAAGTCCATTGCATATTGTCTGTTTATGGACACAGATTCCGGATGAAAGCAAATCATCCTGCAACTCTTGAAGAGTAATCATTGTATTTTGTTTAATTTGACGAATTAATTTCCTCAAAGATCTTGAAGAAATCTTCAGTGGAGCATCAGTTCTTCTTGGTTTTCAACAGTTTTGAGTTATTTTATAACTTGCAACGAAACGAACTAATGGTAATTAATGGAAAATTCAGGTTGACTGAGATTTTCCTGTACATTTTACTGTCTTTCCAGAGCTTAACATTCAGTTTCTTTTTGCGAATATGGCAGTTCTTACCTTTTGCAATGATGAAAACGTTCTTGTCCGCATATCATTAATTACAGAATTTTCTGTTTGTATGTTTAACCATTGGTAACATTATTTAAAAATTTTAGAATATTCCACTTGAATAATCTAGAGTATTAAAGCAATTTGAAAGTTTTAAAATCTCAAATTTGCATTATATGAAAATTTTTTGAGCCATTAAAATTAAATCAGTTTTCCCTTTTTCTATGCATATTTAGTTATGCCCCTGTGTACAGTTAATCATATGAAATGTATATCTATGCATTACTTGAAAATTTTATTTTTTAAATACCCCCCAAAAACATACAGAAAAAGATAGATAAATATATACATAGAAAGAAACTGATACAAAGAGATAGATAGATAGATAGATTGATAGATATGGATGGAATGATAGCGAGTACTATAGGAACGGAGATAGATAAATAGATGAAAATTGACAGAAACGCATAATCGTTAGATAGTCAGATAAGAACGAAGATAAATATATATATATATATATATATATATATATATATATATATATATATAGAGAGAGAGAGAGAGAGAGAGATAGATTAATATATATAGATATATATATGAATATAGATATATAGATAGATAGATAGATAGATAGAAAGAAGAAATTGTTTAAAAAGAAACAAAGAAATAAACTGATATAAATAGATAGATAGATAGATAGATAGATAGATAGATAGATAGATATGGATGGATGGATGGATGGAATGATAGCGAGTTCTATAGGAACAGAGACAGATAGATAAATAGATTGACAGAAACGCATAATCGTTAGATAGTCAGATAGGAACGAATATATATATATATATATATATATATATATATATATATATATATATATATATATATATATTAAAATTAATTGATTTAAAATATGTTTTTTTCGCTTTACAGTTCCAAAATACATGTTTCAAAATTAATTTATAATATTAATGCTCTAATAAATTTACATTGAGCACTATTTTGTAAAAATTTGAAATATCTATTCTTTCTGTTTTAATTTTATCTTACTTACTTTTGTTTTTTTTTTATTTATATATATATATATATATATATATATATATATATATATATATATATATATATATATATTTATAAATAGAGAGAGAGAGAGATAGAGAGAGAGATAGATACAGATATATATATATATATATATATATATATATATATATATAAGGACGCTACTTGCTAACAAACAGTAATTTTAATTTATTTGTAACAAAACAGTTATTTCTGATGAAAAATTGAGGACAATTTGAAATATCAAATATATATATAAATAAATAAATACTTTCATAAAATTAAACATTATAATTTTTAATTTGAAACTTTTTTCTATATATATATATATATATATATATATATATAGATAGATAGATAGATAGATAGATAGATAGATAATGCCTATATATATTTCAGTCAAACTTAAATCTCTGTTCAAAAACTATGATCGGTCGTGGGCCTTAAATTCCTCCGCCCACAAAATGTTTTAAATGCCATCCATGTCTCTCATGGTTTTTCATCGTTTCCTGATCATCTTCAGTACTGATTTATTCACCCCGTTCCAACTTTAAAGAAATGTCAATCAGTCCACCCATGTTGCATTCTTCTCCCTCTCTCTCTCTTTCTCTTTCTCTCTCTGTCTCTCTCTTATTTTCTCTCTTTCTAAAAATCTATTTAATATTTCTGACCATGATCAGTTATTTCGTTGATTTGCTATCCTATTCGTTTTGTGCGCATCATTAATTCAGAAGGAAAAAGAAAGAAGATTATCTCCACCATCAGTCCCTTGAAAACTTCTTTCATTTCCCGCCTCCCATAGCCGATATACACTTACAACTATAAAAACGTTTCACTCCAGAGAATGAAAAAAAGTAACTTTTTTCTTCTCATTTTTGTTCCTCGTCTGAAATTTCGGTTTCTTACAGTTTTTTCTCATTCATATTTATACTTTCATTCTTATGTTTTTTTGTTTGTTTTTGTTTTTTTTTTTTTTTTTTTTAACTTTCTAATGATTGTGTTCTTTTTCTTTCTTGTGGGTATTTTTCACTTTTTTTTTTTTTTTTTTTTAGATTCGTTTCCCGGTTTTATAACTTTTACGTATTCTATGAATGCCCCATTGCGTTCATTCTCTATCTCTGTCTGTCTGTCTGTAAGTCTGTCTATCTTTATCCTTTTCTTTTCTTTTCTTTTCTTTTCTTTCCTTTTCTTTTGTTTGTTCTTTCTTTATATCTTTCTATTAATTCTTGTTTTCGTTTCGCGGTTTTTTCTGTCGTAACCATGTTTCCCCTCATCCTTTTCTTTCTTTCTTTCTTTCTTTCTTTCTTTCTTTCTTTCTTTCTTCTTCTCTCTCTCATTCTTTCTTTCTATCTTTCCTTCTTTCTAAAATAGCTATATTCTCCCCCCTCTCACTCTCTCCCTTTGGTTATTTCTTTGTTTTCTGTTATTTGGTTTGTTCTTTCTTCATCTCATTCTTTACTTCTTGTATTCGTTTCCGGTATCGTACTCTTTCCTGTCTCCTCTAACAATTTCTTCCTTCTTTAAAATCTTTTTTCAATTTATTTGTTCTTGATACACACAAACACACACACACACACACACACACACACACAACACATATATATATATATATATATATATATACCTCCTGGATCTATATCTCTGTTAATTTAATTCCTGTTTACCCATTTCATTCTTTCATTCTT
This sequence comes from Acanthosepion pharaonis, assembly GCA_903632075.3. Classification (NCBI taxonomy): domain Eukaryota; kingdom Metazoa; phylum Mollusca; class Cephalopoda; order Sepiida; family Sepiidae; genus Acanthosepion; species Acanthosepion pharaonis. Next base: position 148,993 of record CAHIKZ030002003.1, on the reverse strand, counting down.
TTAGTCATTTTTTTTTCTTTTCTTTTCTCTCTTTCTTTCTTTCGTTTCTGTTATTTTGTTTGTTCTTTCCTTATAACTTTTTTTTTTTTACTCCGAGGATTAATTTCCTTGTTGTTCTATATGCGGTTCTTTCTTGCATCCGCCATCTTTCTTGTATCCGCCATCCTCTTTCTTTCTTTCTTTCTTTCTTTCTTTCTTTCTTTCTTTTTCTCTTTCTTTCTTTTTTCTTTTCTTTCTTTCTTTCTTTCTTTTTTCTTTCTTTCTTTCTTTTCTCTTTTTCATAAAACTCTTTCCTTATTTTCTTTCATTTTTAACACTCTTTCCTTATTTTCTGAACAATATTTCCTTATTTTTCTTTCCTTATTTTAAGACGCTTTCCTTTCTTTCTTTCTTTCTTTCTTTCTTTCTTTCTCTCTTTCTTTCTTTCTTTCTTTCTTTCTTTCTTTCTTTCTTTCTACTCTTTCCATATAGTTTTCATTTTTACATTTTCTTCTATTTTCCTTATTGCCATTTTTTTGCTTTCTTTCCCGATCACAATTCATTGGCAAATACATTCCTTCATCTTTTTCCACCATTTTTCCTACTCAATTTCCGGCCGATGTAATTTATGTCGTCTTTAAATCTCCTTATTTTTTTTTTTTTTTTTTACTTATTTATTAATACATTCATTCATAGTTTTTTTTTTTTCATTTAGCCTATTTGTACATCTTCTTTTATATTTCTGTTGTTTTTTACAGGTTTTTCCTTCTTCGCTTTATTTGTTTATCCTCCTCTCTTTCTTTCTACCTCCCGCCCTCCCCACTCTCCCAAAAACTCTCTCTCTCTCTCTCTCTCTCTCTCTGTTTCTTTTAACTTTTTCTCTTTTTTCAACATGCTCTCTTCCTGGATTGGTTTTATATGCGAAAACATAATAAACAGTGCGCCATTATTTGATCATGCATTTTTTATATCTTCTTTCAAAATCTCTCTAGAAAGAAGTGGCTTACACCCACATAACGTCGAAACATCGTACAGTCACCGACGTTAAGGAACGTCAAGCTTGGCCAGTAACTTGATGGTGACCGATTGGGAATAATCTGTGCTCTAAGCTTCGACGTGCTAGTAGTCTAATGGATATATTGCTGGGAATTTGTTAATCTGAGAGACGAGTTCCAATTCACGCTAGCTTCCTTATATTCACTTAGGCGCAAGTACCCTTGGAAAACGTATGAATCCATCTCTTCTCTCCCCAGCTATGGGTTAATTAGTAAGTCTTGCATCGCTGAACAGTTATTATCTCCAAAAAAAAATCTTACAATCTAAAACAATAGTCAATCTGCAGTTTGAACAGAGATCATCAGATATGAAACACAAGCGGCCCCATTTTGAATTAGTATATCACGTGATGCCAAAATATATATATATATATATATATATATATATATGGGAATTAGCGTGGCGTCTAAGGCATCACCATTTATATACTATCCTCTATTACTATACGGAACATTCTTTTTAAACTATCCTCTATCTCTCTACTATTCACTATAGTATTTCTTTATACTGATTAGTATAAGGTTCACTATTCGATGGTTACTATTCGAGCGAGTATTATCAAGCAAGTACCATCAGTGCGAGTGTTATTCGCAGCTGTCTGACAGTCTGTTTGCAAATCTTAATATGAGCTCCATTCTTTAGTTCCGCCAGTTCAGACCTTTACAGCTCGGACATTTACACAGTCCTGTGAGGGAAGGCTTATTCTCCTCTCACCAGATTCTTTCCCACAAACTCAACATTGCAATCCCATCGCACCTCTCTCGCTATTTCCATGGCAAATGTTCAAATGAGCTTCTTTCTTTGGTTCCACCAGTTCAGACCATTACAGCTCAGACATTTTAACAGTCCTGTAGGAGAAGGCTTATTCTCCACTCTTCAGCTTCTTTCCCACAAACTCAACATTGCAAGCCAATCTCTACATTATCACTATTTCCATGGCAAATGTTCAGATGAGCTCTGTTATGGGATCTTACCCATAATGATAATAATGGACTATTCTGTACTTAATAAATACTGCGCCTCAGAAGTAGGCAAAAAGTCAGTCGCTCAACTCTTGAAAACAGCCTTGTGCCACATGACCCCCTCGTGGTGGGGTGACTGAATATCGTCAGTCGCTCAAGTCTTGAACGACAGATCGGTTGAACTCACTGCCTTCGGGCGGAGAGGAACCTGAACGAGGCTACGCCGAAGGGCGGATTCTCTTTCGGGGAGGTAAACCGACCCTGTACCCGTTTATATGGGTTCAATGGGCATATTTTTGACCGACGGGCTCGGAGATCCCACGTTAAAAAGGCCTTGTGACACATGACGCCCCCGTTGGGGGAGGGGGTAACTGAATATCGTCAGTAGTTCAAGTTGAGTCAAGAGTCGAGTCACTGGCAGTCCGAAACAGAGTAGCGTTCAGTCAATTACTGCAAGACATTGGAATTGTGATACTGGTCGAGACTACATTGTTCTCTCTACTAAACCTGATTGTTCATACTAACACTTCTACTTCTCTGTATATATTCCTGTTTGTAATATATCTGTGTTATTCCATACCTGTGTTCGAGTTCTTCTTTATTGGTTCTACCTTGGACTATCACCGTGGTACAAGGAACCGGACCATAACAAGATAATGATCCTGAAAATATTTCATCATTTCAGACCTTTACAGTGGATCACATTTAAAACAGTCCTGTAATAGGGAAGGCTTTCATTCCCCAATTTCTGCAGTTTCTTTAATGTAAACATAAAATTCTTTACGATGATAAAAGGACTACTCTATCGCTTCGAATGAATGTTCAGATGATTTTCATTTCTTTTTTAATATTCCCAAGATCGTTCCTTTATACATAAATTACAACATGCTATGTAATTTCGGGACCAAAAATCCACAATTCTTCCGTAACCTTTTTTAAATTTAATTCTAGAACACTCTTAAAAACAAATGTTGAGTTTTATACCAACTCAACTTTTTGATGCTTTGGCAAAAAAGGCAACAATATTTCGGTGATGTCTTCATGTCTAGCATCAGTAGATGTCTCTCGCCCTTAACCGCAGAATTTGTATTTCATTCTGCCAACTCTTACATTTATATTAGATACAGTATTAAGTGCATCACTGATATGAGTATTTTTTGAGCCTTATGTTGAGTGATCTTTATGATTTTTTTTTTTGTATATCTGCATAAAAAAATATACTTCATGTATCGATATTTAATGACTTATCTTCTCTATGTACATTTCAATTATTAATTTCGTTTTCTCTTAATGTCCAGCAAACAATAGTCTCTCTTTATGTCATTCTTTTGCGTACAGTTACCTCGACGGAGAAAATTATTTACCGTATATAATCGTGCCACATGCGTCGAGCGTATCTTTCGACAACTAAACGTTCACTTATAAAAAATGATTTCATCATGTATCTCGTTATCCTCTAAGTTCTGTTTTCGAGAGACCAAATTACAATAGACAAATGACTTTTCCTCTATCTTTTTATCATATCTTCTACTTAAATAAGTTAAAAAAGTAAAACAGAATATTAAAAGTATCGTTAGTAACGCTATATTCGTTGCTAACAGCCATAAACAACAGAACTAGAAAGCGCTAAACAGCTTATAAACATTAACATATTCTCTCTGCCTTTATTTTATAATAAGATACTTTTTTTTTGATATGCATTCCACGGATGATTGTTAAAAGCGATTTGCATGTATCTTTCGATACATGAATAACGAAAACATTCAAATTCCCAATAGGTTTATTTAGTTCTACCACAGACTGAGTTGCCATTCAAGGTTTGTAAACTATCATTATCTCTTCAAAAATTTACCCATATAAAAACGACACCAAGATTCATACCTTTCCCAAGGGTATTGGCGATCCTTTTAGTAGGTAAGAATGTATGGGATACAGGAATTTCTTTATAAAAATCGACATTACAAATCAAGAATTTTATATCGATTGATGAGGCAATTTTTCCCGCAGTAAACGGTTGCCATTTCGTTCTTCTAAGACTAGTTGCCATCCAAAGCTATAGAAGAGTCTGTCCTGCTATTTAACCATAGCTGGATAGAAAGGAAAAACCTTTCTCAAGGGTATTAAGAACGTAATCGTATTTAATGGATTCGACAGGAATTTATAAACAAATCTTATGTATGGACATTTCTTTTTTTCTTAAATGTAAATTTAAAAAAAAAAAGATCATATTCAAACATTTTTTAAAAATCTTTAAAAATATTGTCGGCAGTAAATGACCCATTGCGGTTTTGATATGCCGTAAAACAAAACAAACCAAAGCCTTATATTTTGTGAAATCACTCAACAGTTGAGCCTACTTTAATGTCAAATGGTTTCGAGGTTATTCAAAAAAAAAAACACCTTTTACCCTTTACCAGTTTCTAGTAACTATCGGTTCTTTGTATTAAACCTTTAACAATGTTCTCCAGCTATTCGAATTTTGTATTATATTTTTAGATGATTAATTTTTTTTTGGTGCAAGGCTTTCGTGAGTAAACACCTGTTCCCCCGATCACAGTAGTTAAGTTTTGAACACTGAGCCTGCTTTTGTACTTAGATGGTAATCTCTCCCCATAATTAAGCTATATTTTTTGATTTCTATATTGAGATGTTCCTTCCACATCGGTGAATCGAAAATACACAAGATCGCTCCAGAGTTTTCATACCCACCCGTAACAATGCGGTAGGGTAATGGTCCAAATGTTTAGATTAAAGTGTGACATTTACTAAAATATTCTGAAAGAGCCTTATATGTATACTTCAGAAAATTTTTACAATTTTCGTATATCATGTATATTTATTTAACGTTCAAATTAGTTAAATTACGAAACAATTTTTTCATATTAAAAACTTTCCTGAAATTTTTAACTTTCCTGAAATTTTTAAAATAATATTTAGCTCAAGCCCCATGGGGCCATCCACCCAGGTAGTATATCTCCTTTTATGTGGTGTCAATTTTAAAATTTGAGATGTTTTTTTAAATGAGTAAGTTGTTAGCCAATTTGATCATTTTTTTCTACATATTGCCATTTTTCATTAAACATGGAGTTTTATGTCACATTCATTAATAAAAAATGTTATCCGGAAAATTTCACTATTGTTGAATTTTTATATATTGTATATCTATATATTATTTATATATATATATTTATTATGCCTGCGCTGATTCCTTTAACAACTTGTCTTTAATATCTCCCACGAGTGGAAAATTCTCAAAACCCTTTTTTCTTCGTTATGTGCTCTATAAATTTTGCCTCTCTCTTCTTTATTCTATGTATAATTGTCCTTTTTGTCCTTATAACTTCGTGATTTCTCGTATGTTCAGCATGGGGTATTCTCAGCATCCTTCTGTAGAACGAAAGTTCTGTGGTCTCAAATCTCTTCTTAAACTGTGAGGAGATTTTTCAGCATTCACTGCTATTTAGGAACACTGATATTACGTAAAAGTTTATCCGTCTTTTCTCTGGTTCCAACAACATTTTTATATTTCTTAATACTTAGCTTAACGTTTGAAAAACATCTTTCTTTGTCCCAGTGTGATTTCAGTGTCACACTTTCTTTCCTCTGTTAAAATTCGTTCTAAATCCAAGTTGAGTGTGATTTACTTAAATCAAATTATGAATCACTATTTATTATATCCAGATAGTGGCCTTGGTTTTTTTTTAATCCGGTTTTAAGCCTGGCATTATTTTTTATTTTCATTTTATGAATTGATAAATTTATATCATTTAATTTTTGAATTACGCCTAATTTTGAAGAGGATCACATCCTACAACGGATAAAAATTCTGTTATATTCAAGCTGGCGTGTGTCCTCCTCGTTGTGTTAATTCAGAGCCTTCCCTAAATCCAGGATTTTTTTTTTTCACCAGCACCCTGAGAAACATATAAACCCAATGAAGGACTCTTTTCCGACGTTTACTATTTATCACAACGTAAAAATATTTCCTGGATTTAAATAAAGTGTAATGAATTGATAAGTCGAAAATAACGTATCAATCAATAATATAGATTAAGATTAGGGAAATATTTCGAAATAATTAAAGTATAATCTCAATTTTCATGATTCCAAGTGCGCCAGCTATTATAGGTTCTACCCTAATAGTGATATCCATATATTTTTCAAATCCAGATTGTTATAATTATTTTATTTCCTTTGATTTCTGGTATTTACATCATTTCTGTTCAAAATCCTATAGTGAAGACCTTATTGTAAAATGGCATCATTTATATTTCCAATTGCAATTAAAAAAAAAAAAAAAAAAAATTGAGTTGACACACACACACACACACACACACACACACACACACACACACACACACACACATTCATACATATTTTAATGTTTTTATTTAGAAAAGCCCTTCAAAAGGTCATGGCTGTACTCATGAGAACAAATTCTAGTATTTCTTTACGCATGGACTTCCAGGAATCCTTCAATGAGTCTGGTCTATTTGAAAATTATTTGGTTTTTATTCCAACTACAACAGGTATTGTTGATCTTCCCATGTGCCATAATTTTGAGCTTTCGATTTCACGGTCCTTGTATGTTGATAGCTTTTTGGATATCTTCAAAGATACTTTGCAGTCTGCAGAGACTGTCATATCAATAAGGAGACACATTTTTTTGCGGTCTCTAATATCAATGTCTCGGTGGTTAGCTTTGATTGTTCTCTATGTGTGTATTGTGTAATCCCATAAAATTGTAACAGGTCCTATCTCCGTAACCAAGTCCGGGTGGCGTTCATACCAATTTCTTTCAGTTTCCTTCCCGTAGAAGATATAGAATTTCCAGTGCAAATATTGGTCAATTCTGACATACTGTGTTTAATATTCATTTGGTGTCAATACCGTGCAATCTGATACAAGATGATCAATTGTTTCTGGGTAATTATCACAAAACCTGCATTTTGGGCTGACACAATATTTTAGTATATGTGCTTGAAATTTTGCAATTAGCAAGTTTTGGTCCTGTTCAGCCAGGATAAAAACCTTCGGCCTCAAAATTTTAACCCTGCACTATGTAGACACTGATGGGTACGGGGTTTGTCTATATCAAACTTTTTTGGTACGGGCAGAAATTATTATTGAAATGGTTCATTTTATTATTATTATTATTTTCTTTGATTTCTGGCGTTTACACATTTCTTTCTGGGTCGCGCCCAGGGACCTAAGGTTAGAAATGGCATCATGACATTTTCCACTGACAAAAAAAAAAAAAAAATTACATAGATAAAGCCCTTCGTAACGTGTAGGCTGTACATTTTTTGTATCTCCTTGAGGCATGGACTTCCAGGAATCCCTTCAATTAGTCTGCTGCAATCTTTTCCAACCAGTCCTAGGGCTCCAACTACAACAGGTATTGTTGATGTTCCCATATGCGGCATTTTCGAGATTTCTATTTCAAGGTCCTTGTATTTTGACAGCTTATTATTATTATTATACTGAGAATTTTTGAAAAAAAAGAAGACAAAAGAACGCAGATATTTTACATAGATAAATCTCTTTGGAAGTTGTGGGCTGTACTTGTGAGTAAATTTTTTATTTGTATTTATTAAAGGCATGGGCTACCAGGGGTTCCTTCAATGAGTCTATTGGACTCTTTTCTAATCAATACTATTCATGATGATGATGAAGGTTACATTCGCTGATTGCAATGGTATCACTTTTGGAGTTGATATGCCGATGGAATGATGTTTGACAATATGTTTGCTACTGTTTAGTGAGTTATATTTTTTGCAGTTTTTCATTTTCCGCCATTTTAATTCTTTTTTTCAACCATTGGCATGGAAAGCCCTTCACTTTTTTTCGCCATTTTTTACTAATATATATTCCTATCCTCGACAGATGACGCGTGTGTCCTCCTGCGAAATCTTATTCAAGCGTGTCATCTGCCATCTTTTCAATCGTCATCCTTGCAACATCTCCCCTACCAACTCTTCTGCTTTTCGATTCCATCTTTTCATTTCACTGATCATTCTGCTGTTTTATGTCTGTCAGTCTTTTAGTTTTCTATATGTATTTTTACTCATGTGTGTATGTGTGTGTTCGTCCGGATGTCTTCTAGCGCTTCGTACAGAACAAAAGCCTTGTTCTACCCCTTCTAACCTCCTACAGGGCATTCGCCTTAAATTTGAAATATTTCTGTTACGCGAAAGAAATTCGGTTACTTCTTTGCCTCGACACCCGAGGCATGGAGATGGCTTCATAGCAGCGTATACAATATCCTTAATCAAATATTCTTATTAGTAGTAGTAATAATAATATTAATTACTTATCTAGCTTTTCTTCGACTTCGTTTCCCTCTTCTTTTACTCCTTCTTTCATTTTTTATTTTCATTTTTTATTTTCTTTTTTCTTTTAGCCTTATTTATTCTGCCTTTCTTCTTTTCCTTAACTTTCTTTCTTTTTTCTTTTTCTTTTAAAATCCCTTTCTTCTTCTTCTTGTTTGCCTTCTTTATTATTTTTCTTGCCTTTCTTCTTTTATTCCTTAGATCTGTCCTGGCTTTATCTCTTCCATCCTTTTTATCTTTATCTACAAGTATTTCTTTTTTTTCTTCTCTTTTTTTTCTTTTTATATTGCTTTGCTTTTTTTCTTTTCTTCTTCTATTTTTTTTCCGCCGATGTCCTTGCTTCTTCTTCTTCTTCTTCTTCTTCTTCTTCTTCTTTCATGACAGTTTAATAATCCTGATTTATTTCCTATCTATTTTATTTTTACAGTATTTCCCGTCCATTTTGATATTACTGACTCATTAAGGGGTTAGCTATCAGCCACATGAAAATAGAAATTATCGTCATCAGCAAAAGAAAAAAGTCCAAGATGTGAGTTACAAATTAGAGATTTAAACAACAAGCAGGTGTAGAGGTTCAAATATCTTGCAAGTGTTTTAACAGAGGATGGAAAATGTGACACCGAGATCCGAAGTATGCACTAGACTAGCAAAAGAAGCATTCCAAAAGCTAAGCAAGGTGCCGAGAAACCTAAAAAATTCGTTATATTGCTGTTTTTGCTTAGCGGCATAGCAACACCTATACGGGTTATTTAATGCCGAAATCTAAATATTTTTTACCTAATTTTATTTATTTATTTTTTAATGAAAATAATAGTTTACTGATACATGTTTTATTAATTAACTCATAGATGGGGAGAAGATATGTATTCATGCCTTTTCCAAGTGTATTTCCGCGTAAACGAATATAACGAACCCAACGGGAATTAGAACTCAGCTAACCGATTAATAATTCTGAGCCATTACACCATCCGCACATCCAAGCTTAGAGCAACTGGTATTCCCAAGCGGTCAACCCTCTAGGTAGTGACCAGGCTACACGTTGCTTAACTTCGGTGATCGTTCGGGAATCGGTGTTTCAAAGTAAGCCACTGAAATTTATAAAACACATTCCATGAAACAGCTCTTCAACAAAATAAACATCTCATGCCTAATTTTATAATTTTTTCTAATAACGATAGAAATTAACTGCAAGCATAAGTGATTTATATGCAAGTAATATACAAGTGATTTACATAAAAGTAATCTAGAAGTAATTTATATACAAGTGATCTATATATAGGCAATATACATATGATTTATCGACAAGGGATTTATATACAATATACATTATTTTACATACAAGTAATATACATATATTTTATAGGCAAGCAATATACAAGTGATTTATATAAAAGAGATTTATATTTAATATAAAGGTGATTTATATACAAGTAATATACATGTGATTTATATACAAGTAATATGTGTTTTATATACAATATACAAGTGATTTATAGACAAATAATATACATGTGTTTTATATTTATGTATTATACATATGATTTATATACAAGTAGTATTCAAGTGATTTATATAAAAGTGATTTATATACAAGCAATATACATGTAATTTATGTACAAGTGATTTATATAAATGTCATATATATGTGATTTATATACAAGTAGTGATATTTATGCAAATAATATATGTGTTTTATAGACATGTAATATACATATGATTTATATAAAAGTGATTTATATACAAGGAATATACATCTAATTTATATACAAGTGATTTATATAAATGTCATATATATGTAATTTATATACAAGTAATATACAATTGATGTTTATGCAAATAATATATATATATATGTGTTTTATAGAAAAAAATATACATATGATTTATATAAAAGTGATTTATATACAAGCAATATACATGTAATTTATATACAAGTGATTTATATAAATGTCGTATACATGCGATTTATATACAAGTAATATTCATGTGTTTTATATAGAAGTAATATACAAGTGATTTATATACAAATAATATACATGTGTATTATATAAAATAATATACATATAGTTTATATGCAGGAAATATACAAGTGATTTATATAAAAGAGAATTATATACAATATGGAAGTGATTGATATACAATTAATATGTGAATTATATACAAGTAATAAATATGTGTTTTATATACAAGTAATATACCTGATTTATATACAAGTCATATATATATATATGCAAGTAATATACACGTGTTTTATATACAAGTAATATTCATGTGTTTTATATACCATATACAAGTGATTGATATTTAAATAATATACATGTGTTTTATATAACTGTAATATACATATGATTTATATACAAGTAATATAAAAGTGATTTATATACAAGCAATATACATGTGATTTACATACAAGTAACTCAGCAATTCAGTGAAAACGTATTATTAACAAAAAGAACGAATACAGAAGTATTGCACGTTCGTCCGATGGCTAAGTAGAGTAGTCAACTCGTCTTCAATATTTAACGATCCCCCCACGAGGAATGTATATGGCACAAGGCCGGGTTTAATCTGGGTTTCTCCGAGCCCGTAGACTCAGCCAAAAATATACCCTTTGAACCCGCCTAGACCGGTTCAAGGCCTGTCTGCCTCCTCGGAGGAAACTTTCAACAGAAGTCGTACACGTAGTCAACCGTAGTCAACTCGGTCTTCGGTATTTAACAGACCTTCACGAGGAATGTATGTGGCACAAGGCCGAGTTTAACGTGGGTTTATCCGAGCCCGTATGCTCGGCCAAAAATATACCACCAGCACATCCAAGGTTACAGCAACTGGTATTCCCAAAGAGTCACCCATCTAGTTAAAATTCCTTAGAAACAAAGGAATGAGTGCTGTATTGCGAATCAAGTACGTCCTTTTATATGGCAATATATGTTTCTATTAATTTCCCAACGCATAAGGACAAAACATGAATCCACAGAAATGTAGTTCTACAGAAAGATACTGACAATTGTATGGCCGAAGCTAGTAAGTAACAATGAAGTCGTAAAGAAAATGGCAAGGGTAGGGACATTTTTTGACAGAATCAAGAAATTCCTTGGACACATAACAAAGAAGGATGACTTGTAAAAACAAAACTCTCCCGTGGCATATTGACAGCAAAAATACTGTGGAAGGCAGCCATTTAATTGACGGGCTTATGTGAATCAAAGGTAAGACCGGAATGGGTGTTGATTCGCAAACGGAGAAAAAAATGCTAAAGCTAAACAAGATAGATGTTGTGGAGAGCTATTATCCTCTGTGCCATGAATATACGTGGCAGATAGAGAAATAAAAAAGGAAACTCATTTCTTGCCCTTTTTATGGGAGATTTGTCTACATTATCTTTGCAGGTCATTAGTAAATTTTCTACACCGTCAAAATGTTTTCCTTCTTTCCTATGCTTCCTCTTCAGAAGTGAATGTAACAAAATGTCTTTATAGGTGAACAAAAGATAGAAAGGGACAGCGGTGTGGTTGTTCAGGACAACACTCGAGAGCAATGCGGCGCTTTTAAAGCAAATTGAGGCAAGAAAAATACTCACAGTTCTTCTTTAAAACATTATGGGGAAAGACGGCTTTTGAAATTTAAGACTCACAGACTCAAAAAAGAAAACTGCCGGAATTCCTTGATGTGTAGTAAAGACAAGAGGTAAGAAAGGACTAATTATCCATTGCACAATTTCTTTACAGCTTAACAACCGGCTTAAATAAGATTCGTCCTCTGACAGAAATCGAACTTGTATCACTTTTTATACCTCGGGTAAATCATTTCTTTCGCTGATGCATGCGTCTACCAGTTTGGCGACAAAGCTAGCCTCCCAAGATTAACTCAGAATTACAATTACAGGTTAAGGCAGACATTTTTTTTAAAACTATGAAACATATACGTATCTATATCTGCAGGATTCGGCTTCGTATTGTCAGTCTGACTCAGTTTAGGTCAAAAATAGATGCAAGTGCGATTCTTGTCAGATGAATAATTTTCTCTTCATTAGGATTTCTCAATTTAAGCTATTTGGAATATCAACTCGATCACGTATACCCGGTAAAATAACGTTTATAGTAAAACTAAATTAAAATCCTCCCTACCCGGTGGCATTTAAACTATCTGCTGCTAAAAGTGTTGATTAGGTCTTCGGCTTTTTCCGGAGTATGACAGTCACTAGGTCTTTGCATATTCAAACCATTGGCAGATCTCATGGCTGTTGTTTGATGTAGACTTTCATTTGCCCGGGACTTTCTTTCCCTCGCTGCATCTTTGGTTCCTTTGATTCAAATCTGACCCTCTATTGACGGAGATTTATTTTGCGAAGGTTACGACCCTCCCGCTTCCCCTTACCAGATCAGTAGCGGAGATAGAGGAGGATCTTAATCTTTATTATTATTTTAACGTGTATACAAGCATTACAACAAATTTATTTCCCTAAGGGTTTCTTTCAGATTGATTAGACACGGTCGAGCTGACTGGAATTGCTTAAGGAACACACACAGCGGGTGACACACAGCAAAAATACAAATGCAGAATTAACAATTAAATAATTTTATTACTGTAACATACAATGGAAAAATAATATGAATGATATGGCGAAAACAACAAACAATAAGTCAAAAAGAAATGTTGTGGGACATAATAGAATATCTTAGGTCAGGCTTGAATGCAAATACACAACATGGCAAAATACATTGAGCAAAATGTAAACGTGTAAGAGAAACAATGACTTATCTGATTCTTATCAAAATTCGTTTTCTTTTTATCTGCTTTTAGCATAATGTTTCTTCTTTTCTTTTCGCTTTTTTTGTTTTATATTTCTTTTAGATCTCTTTCTTTCTCTTTTCGTTTCTTTTTATGTCTTTTCTTTCTTTTTATCGTTTCTGGTCTAGGGGTTTTGAATGATGAATCAACTGAAGATATCGTTTCTTACCTCTTAGGATAACGTGTATTTTTTCTTCTGATTTCGATACTTCTCTCCTTCCGTGCCAAAGTTTACTTCTTTTTGGGGGTTAAATTTTGTTAAAACTGTTTAAGCTTCGAAATCATCTTAGATTTCTATTCCTTTCGCATATCTAAATAGATAGCTGGCTGTCGTCTGCCAGCCAAACAATCCATTCGGTATAACTATCGAATGAAGGTTATCCCGCACACGCGTATTTATAGCTGACTATCGCATTTATCCCTAACCCATCTGTTCCTTTTGGCGACCGAAACCAGGCTAACTTCGCCCTTTTCATTTATCGGGCCTTGGTTTAATCACGTTGAACTTGAATATGGACCTTTTTCCTGGGCGCGCGAAAAGAGGTCAATCACCCTTTCTTTCTTCTGCTGAGTTTCAGAGAGTTCAAAGTCGTTTCACTGTCTTGGTTTCATCCGGTTATATCACGTGATCAAAAGAGAAAAGAAAATATGCAATCTTTGCTAAAAATGCATGCAAATTTGGTATAAATTTGTTAATATACGATTTTAATTCTTCCTTTTTTTTCTTCTATCGCTACGCCTTCTGAGAGTAGTCACTTTTCATTTAAAATGCTTCTAAAATATAAGCATGGACACAGATTTTAGAAGGCATACTGCTGCCGTATGCGATAGACAACAATAACATACAGACGACCTCGAAATTGATCGATGCATTTTAGGTATTGCTTTAATAGTTAAAGTTAACTTTTAAAAATTCAACGATAATTCTTCTGTCGCCACTTAATTTAACGAAACTTTGATGTACGTAGGCCCTTACTTTCCGTAAAAACATTATTTTTATTTGATAGCTGACTTTCGATGGATTTCACAATTAATTTCTATTATTCTTAAATTTATTTCTAAGTTAAAAAAAAATTGTTTTCGGACAAAAAAAATAGTTGCCAAAAATCACGTACAAATCGGCGATAACGATCGTAGATATGAAAATTTGATATTCCAAAATTTCAGGATTGCAAGTCTGGATGTTTTTAATTTGCCCACGGAGTCGCCCTGATTCCAAAATGGTATGGTATGCTGGTGTGGCACCATTTACTAGGCAGAGAAAGAAAGAGAAAGAAAAGAAAGGCAGAAAGAAATGCGAGACGGATCATAGGTGATAAACAGCCACACACATGGCCTAAGAGACAATGAAAATATTGATAAGTAACAAATGAAAAAGTGTGTCATTAGAATGACAGGGAATTTCTGAGTAAAAAAAAAAAAAGGAAAAGAAAGAAGGAACCAGATGTGTTTTGATAACGGCTATGTTATCTAGGTACGTAAACGAATGGCTAGACCACCGGCCCAGGAAAAATTCAAGTGAAAATGCTATTTCGATAAGTAACGAAAAGAAACAGGCCACTAAAAAAAGACTTTGGACAGATATGAAAATTAAAGGCCACCTACGAGTAATCGTTGACCGATTTTCCTACTTGGTCTGCGCAAGAATGGAATTGTGTTATCAAGAAATGTTCACCAAAGAAAGTCCACTTGAAAACGTTAATTTTGATAATTGACAAAACACAGGTGTAGCTACAGAGCCTTAGATAGATATGGAAAAATTAAAATCCCACACAGGCAGTCTCGCTAAACTAAATTTTTTTGACAAAACAACTTTTTGCCCTGCGATAATAAAATTTATGTTATCAGAATATGTGCCGAAGGAAAATGGGTGGGGACCCAGGGGTGTTTTTTTTCTTCCTTGGAGACGTCAGACTGAATGAAAACTTGGGGATAATTCTTTTTTAAGGCCATGTCGGAAAAACCAACCATCTTGAGGAATTAACGATAAAATACCTGACAAACGCCACGTGTTGAACAAAGAGTTGTCCGTTTCCGTTCAAATGATAACGGCGATTTGAAAGGAAGAAAAGGAAAAGAAAGATAATAATTTTTTTTTAGTTAAGCAAGATATTTTTTTTTCCGAAACAAAGCCGCGGATTGTTCACGCCCGACTAAGACATCATTGGTCAAGTGGTGATCACGTGACGCACGAAGGAGGAGGAAAGATACCCGACCAAGACCTCATTGGCCGAGAGTGATCACGTGACGCACGAAGAAGGCTGTCGACGCCCCATCCAGAGTATAAGTATGAGAAGCTGCTACGAAGAAATGGGGAGGGCAGTTCACGCCCCTCAGAAGGTGGTGAGAAAGTGGAGTGAAAAAAATTTCCCAAAATGGAAAAAAGTGGAAAATCCCTAACCAGAAATAAAAGAGGTGGATATGTATTTAGAATTATCGAGGAACTCCCCGACGCCAACAGACCCAACCCGGTTTTGGTCGGCGTCCAATAAAAGCCAAGCCCCAACAGGCAGAAATCAGTTCAGTCAGGCAGAAGATCAGTTTCCAGAGTTCGAGCTCCAGTTTCCAGAGATGAAGCCGCCTCGCAGATAGCTGACCAAGATTCACGCAAAATTTCCGGACTCCTCTTCAACCAAGAACAATTATTTTGAAGAGCGACTTAGAACCAGACCACCGAAATAAGTTTTTTTTTTCGACTTTCGTCCAAAGACACACCGAAACACAAATTTCTTAGAGAGCAAACAACTTGAAGCGTTAAAACTTGCCTAACGGAAAACGACGTGTCACAATCCACAGAACGGGTCGGGAGATAGATGCAGTCCTATGTATCGAACAACTAGACATAAAGTTTGTTACCTTTTTCTTTGATACTTTGAACTTTTTTGAGTTTTCATTTTATTTTCTTTTATGCATATTTGTGTGTTATCACCCCCGTTGAACTCAATTTGCATTACGGCCCCAACCACTGTTTGATCTCGTCTGTCTAAGATCAATTCACAACGTGGGTAGGCAGACTGGAGATCAATGCAGTTACCTTGGTAACCAGGCGTTGGAAGCGAATTGGGAACGACGAGGCTGATATCAAATCTAACCAGATTCCCACCCGAATCACCAAAAGGTTAGAACGTCACATTTGGGTGCCGCGACCGATACCAAGCCAGTTGGTCGTCACAGGACGAGACAACACGACTGACGCGACAGGCGGACGTCACGTTTGGAGCAGCGACACCCGAACGGAGCAGCGAGGAGCGAACAGCTGGCGCCGCGGCGAAGACGTCACAATTGGTGCTGTTTAGGGACGTCACAACTGGTGCCGTGGTAGATCAGGATAGAACGTCACAACGGCGCTGCGACCGGGGGACGACGTGGTAGATCAGGATAGTCAATATCAATTTGGCGCTGCGACCGGGGATTTCGACGTCATTTAAAAATCATTTGATTATTTAAATCGGAACCTGATTTAAAACATAATTTTATCATAAAATACCGGCCTATTTTTTCTAAAAATGAAAAAAATATTAAATTTTAAATTGGTATTCGCAGTTATTTTTTTATAGAAATAAATATTTAAATGTTGTCAAGAATTTCATAAAAAAGAGAAATGAGAAATTTAGTTAATTAAATATCTAAAATCAAAAAAAACAAAAAATGTAAATATTTGAAAGTATTTTTAAGGAAAAGAAATATTATTAAAATTTTAACGCGAACACCTATTCGCATAGTGAAGATTCATTTTGTTAATCTAAGAAAAAGTTGTCATTTTAAAATAGGAAAATTATATTAAAAATATTTTGTCGAATGATGTTATATTTATCTTCCTATACGAAACTGAAAATTTTTTTTTAATCTCAATTTCAGAAAAAAACTTTTTTAATTTTTGGCATATAGATTGAGTTTTATTTAAGGATGCAGAGAACACCACGAACAGAGAATGCAAATGACGGGAAAGTTTCAATTTTTTAAAGATAATGAAATGCTTTGGACAAAATTTTTCTTTTATGAAAAAAAGGCTTGGAAAATAAAATTTTTTAATTTTAGTGGATATAAAGAGATAGTGAAAACATGTGGTTTATAAATATTCAAAAACTGATTGGTAAATTGTTAGCAGAACAGGAATGTTTAAAGATATTTAAGAAAATAAATAAAAATTTATTTCCATTTTTTTTCCAAATCAACAAAATTTTAAGAAATTCTTTTTCTTTTTTTAATTTCTGGCCCAAAATGTACTAACTGAACACAGAACATAAAAGATAGAGGATTTCAGAGCAATGCTGCATACGTGATTGACTGAACACTTTCAATAAGGTCTGCCTGAATATTCAGTAATTTATTCCAGATTTTTGAACCCTTCAGGCTCAAATTGATGGAAAAACAGTATTTTTTAAACTTTTTAAAAACAAAAACACATCACTCACATGCTATTTAAATATAATTTCTTTTTCATCCATATATACTTCTTTCTAGCAAAAGTATTGTTTTCTGGTTATATCATTGTCTGTTTCCTAGTTTATCTATTGCTCTGCATAATTTTGTCTATCTATTTTACACTGATATATTTTCTTCAAATTTTCCCAGTTTCCGTTTATTTTTTAAATATTTTTTTATATTTTTATAATTATGGAACATTTTTCACGCAATTTACTTTCAACATTTCTTCTTTATTACTCTTCATACATTTTCTATGCACCCAATCAATCGTCAAAAATATAGTTTGAATATGAACGGTAGCCTTTACCCCTATGGAATTTTTTTTTCTTTCAAATAGATATTCCATCGCATTTAGATTTTTTTTTTCCTTTTTTTTTGGCATTTTTTTCAATACGTCAGAATCGGATTTTTTGCTTTGCAGAAAATTTATCATAAGACGCCCGCACAATGCAAATTAGGAATTGTATGGAAACTTATTAAAACTTTTTTATCCAAAATTATTTCAAAACCTGATAATTAAAATATATTGAATACTTCCATATATTAAATATGAAAAAATATTCAGATACTTTATAACCGATATATATATATATATATATATATATATATATATATAATATGATTAATTAGAATCAATTATTATTTTTACAAATTAAATATGCTGCCTAATGTTTAATTTATTAAAAACTATCGATCCGCAGTACATGTAAAAAAAAATTCCTATAAAAAATTTACTATATGACATTATATATATTATTGAACTATATACTTAGTTCATATATAAAAACTGAATACACTTGTAAAAATAGAATACGTGGATTTAACAAATCACGTGAAATATTTAAATAAAATTTCTCAAAGAAAAAAAATTTGAAAAACTTAGCGTTGCGTCTTTGCACGTTCCGATATTTTATAAACCGTCAATCAATAATTCAAGATATTAAAAAAATCTTTCTGTTTATACAAATATTTTTCTCAAGTTTTTGATTTTATAAGGAAAAAACACATGCCTGGTGATGGATGGGAGACTGTCCGTATTTACTAGCATTTTAACATCAAATAAACTGAAAAATACATAATCAAAACTTTGCACTATGGATGAACAGGATTTTAATGCATATATTATGTTTTTCATCGATGGATGTCGCCAATAATCGAATTGATACCTTGATTATTCTATGATGTCATTATTTTGTATGTAAAAATATATATATATATATATATATATATATTTCATATATATATATATATTATAATGTATCACCATTTATGTAAAACAATGTGACTTTGTTTTTGGATTTGTTCATGATATATATATATATATATATATATATATATATATATATATATATTTTGGGGTTCAATATATATATATATATATATATATATATATATATTAATTTAATGAATCTACATGTTAAAAATCTACATTTGCAGTTATTTTTATGAAAAAATAAATGTCTCTTCCTTTCCGTCTAGTAGTTTAACATCGCCTGTAACCTTCATGGTGTCGAAAAATAATTGTAATAGTGTACAAGCTCATTTTTTAAAACAAACGTCACTTCCAGTCAATCATACTTCATTTGTTCCCATTTTACTTGGTATATATATATATATATATATATATATATATATATATGATAGATTGTATACACAGTGATTAATTTTTTTTTATATAGCTGAGTAGTGTTACCATTTTTATCAATTATTTTTGTTCATATAATATATATATATTTTCGTTGTTGGAATTGTTACCTGATGATCCGGAGTCATTTAAAACGTATTTTGGTGAAATAAATTATTGTGATAGTACTTTAAAGTGGTCTGTTTTTCATTAAATATTACCTCTGTATTCACATTGAGCTCTCAGGATTTCATCCTCCTTGGAATTTCCAAATTTAATTTCTTCGTAACAAATAATCATATATATATATATATATATATATATATATATATATATTCATTTTTAAAATGTTAACTGATGATCCAAGCGTCCTTTAAAAGGGTTTATATAAATAGATTATTATAATGTTATCTTAAAAGTTTGTCTGTTTTCGTTTATATATATATATTTATAAATATATATATATATATATATATATATATATATATATATATAACAAACAATGTTATTAATTTTTTGAAATTTTTTTTCCAGATTAGTAAAAAGTTAATTTTTTTTTATACATCTATCGAGATTTAATCGAATTATAATTTCAATTGGGATAAAATGCAGATTAAATATTGACTGAAATTCCATGTCATGACATATAAAGAAAAATTATTAAAGTTGAATTCGTGAATGTAAATGTCACAACATTAAAAATGATTTTTAGAATGAGATATTTTTTTTACACGTATATATATATATATATATATATATATATATATATATATATATATATATATATATTTATGATTTTTTTGTTTTAAAAAACAGATGATGCAATTTATAAATAAAATAATGTTACACAACCTGAATTTAATGATGTAAAATTTCAATAAAAAGATTTTATCTAAAAAAAATCCGTAGAACTTGATTTAAAATCAATCAGCACAGCAATGACTAGATAAAGAAAAAAAAACCGACAGAGTTTCCCAAGGTTATTTAATAGCTCAATATACTGAGTATAGTAAAATTAGAATAAGTAAAGAGCCGAACCCATCTATATATCTATCAGAAATATTTATATATATATATATATATATATATATATATATATATATATATATATATATTTAAGCTGACGATCCTAAAAGCCGGAAATGGAATCACAAAACCTCATCAACCCAAACAATATATGTATATATTTATATATATATATATATATATATATATATATATATATATATATATATATATAATTATTTATATAAAAAATAAATTCCAACTCGCGACATAAGAGGTTTCATGTTTCAAAACAAGTTGATATATTATAAATTGAAAACTTCAATATAATTATTTGAATTATATTTATGCTCTACTTTTGTATCGAGCACTATTTTAAAAAAAAATAACTAAAAAAAACTATGGAACTTTGGATTATTTACCTAACCAGTTCTTTCCTATTTTATATATATATATATATATATATATATATATATATATATATATATATATATATATATATACGTTTTCCCACAGAATGTTTAATATTTAAAATACCGCTAACCTAATTATACACTGGCTTTCATTTACAAAGTCTATTCAAGAACCATCAAGAGAATGGTGAAAATGTTTTAAAAAGAGTGAAAAGTAGTGAGGATATTTTGATCAGGTCACAACAAGGAGAGGGATCCTCATTTCAACTTAGAACTATTGAGATCTATTCGAAAAGATCCAACTCTATCTATAAGACGTTTGCCACGCGAGAGATGTGATTCAGCTATGCGTGTCAAAAAAACAATGAAAAAGGACTGGAAAATGAAATCGTACGTGAAACGTGTGAGGCACATTGTTACTCCAGGGAAGAAATTTAGAGGGTTAGAGAGGGCGAAGATCATCTTGAATAAGTTGGAAAATGAACCTGGAATAATATATGTTTAAATATGAACTTCATTTCAATCATTCATGAGCTTTCAATGTTTAGCTCCGATCAATTAATTATAAACATTCTATTTTCGTTTATGATCGATTTCATCACGTTTTTTCTCTTAAGCTTTGAGAGAAATTATAGATTCTTACTGCTCAAAGTAGCGTACACTAATACAATAAAAACCTCGAAGAATTCCAGTAAGATATCTTTAATCAGTTCTAATATACAACGATTCAAACCTTAATCTAACAGCAGGACAATTTTGCTTTTAATCAATTTTAACAATTTTGTTGTTACACCGGTATATATATATATATATATATATATATATATATATATATATATATATATATATGATCTCTATTCAAAAATTATCGCTACTGGTTCTATGAAAAAAAATACATATCAATTACCAATTTAAACTTCTTCGAAGAAGTCATCTTCTGAAATCATGCACCTAATCTATATTCAAAAACTATCTGATGGTGTATGGTAGATGAGATGTTATTGGCTACACCCTGAAAATTAAAAACAAATTGAAAATGTTCTGGCAAATACAATTTAAGCTACGTATTGTGCAGATCCTTTTACCAGACCTTGACAACACCGGAAACGTCCTATATCACATACTACGTTTTTATTATTATTATTATTATTATTATTATTATTATTATTTTTTTCCTTTGATTTGATTTCTGTGTACACATTTCTTTCCGGGTCCCTTAGACCTAAGGTTAGAAATGGCATCATTTTCCACAGACGAATTAAAAAGAATCAAGAAAAACAGACTCACTCATATTTTACATAGATAAAGCCCTTCGCAATGTGTGAGCTGCATTCTTGAGAAAGTTTTTTTTTTGTATTTCTTTATGATGATTATTATTATTATTATTATTATTATTATTATTATTATAATTTTCTTTCCTTTGATTTCTGGTGTGTACACATTTCTTTCCGGGTCCCTCCCAGAGACCAAACTTTAGAAATGGCATCATGTATTTTTCAACTGACCAATTAAAAAAAAAATAAAATAAAAATAAAAAATAAAACAAATATATTTTACATAGATAAAGCCATTCTTAAGGTGTGGGTTTTAATCATAAGAACAATTATTTGTATTTCTTTAAGGCATGTACAATGGGTGTACTGGAATTTTTCCAACCATTCTTCGGGCTCCAACTACAACTTGGATTGTTGATATACCCCAAATCGACAAAGGTTTAAAAAGTTACAGAGAGCATAAAAAAAAAAAATTAAGAACAAAGAGCTCATTCTTTTCCCTTTCTTTGACCAATACGAATTGTTTTATTACCCCTTAAGCAAAATCCAAGAAGAATTTGGATTACTACCACGCATGAAAGTCAATGGTTAAACACATGAAAATATAAGAAAAATTAATTCCTTTTGAAAATAACCACTTTTCACCTCATAATGGTCACACAAGCCTAAACACGTGTAGCAAAAATATGAAAAATAATGTATAATATATAAAAAATCCATATTATATCCAAAAAGGCGCATTCTCTTTACCTTTTAATATATATATATATATATATATATATATATATATATATATATATATATATATATATGTGTGTGTGTGTGTGTGTGTGTGTGTGTGTGTGTGTGTGTTTTAGGCAGCAATACTTTTTTTATGCACGTTTCAGTGAATACGACAAACGAAGTGTTTTGTTTTGTTTTTTTTTATACAATTTCACACGTGATCTTATAATGTTGTCATTTTTATATAAAAACTCTCCAATTGTTCTTTGTTCCGAGTGCATTCGGCTGTACATTTAGCCATTTTCAGAGTTGAAATATATTAACTGTTAATGTATGCATGTTTTTATATAATATTTTCATTTTCAAAACACGGTCAAGATATTGTGTCCATGTTCATAGTTGATATTATTGAGTGTTTGTTCTTTTGATTTTATTGATGAGGCTTCCATTATTTTAGCCCTTTTTATATATGTAGATAATGCTATTATATTTGTGTTGTCAACAAATATGTTACGAATAGGGTCCACTAGGTCTCCATGATATTTAAGAGACCTAATTGAGCTATATATATATATATATATATATATATATATATATATATATATATATATAATTAAAATTCGTCTTGCCGTGGAATCCAAGTTTGCAGCATTTGGCATTTGTTCAATTTGAATATATATTTATAATTCTATGGCACATATATATATATATATATATATACATATATATATATATATATATATATATATATATATATATATATATATATATATATATATATATTTATATATGTGTTTGTGTATATATATATATGTGTGTGTGTATATATATATATATATATATATATATATATATATGTCACGGAAGTTGAACAACTTTTTTTTGAGTAGTGACAACTTGCAATACCAGTTGCTACAAACTTGGATATACGGATGGTGTAATTTATGACGACACGGAATGAGAATTCGAAGAGCCGTGTTCGATATCCAGTCAGCTTCCTGATATTGACATATACCCGCGCAAATACCCTTCAATTGATATGAATCCTTATCTTCACTCGGGTATGGGTAAATAGCAGTAGACACTTTATAAATATTTTTGTCAAGGTGAATAAAAACTCCGAGAGCAAACCAGGGTCCAGTGGCTTGACCAAGAGCCGATAAGCTTTACATGAGCCAACGTTCACCATACAGCCAGTAGATGGAAAACTTCCCTCTAAAAAAATGAATTAAATAAAAACTGCGATTTTTGCATCATCCGTCGATGTGGAACATAGTTTAATGATGGAGAGAGTGTTCAATGCAAGGCTTTAGGCAGTGAACAATTGACTTGTGCCTTTTGTTCTGTAAAATTCACACCTTTTGGAACTTTCATCTGTCATGCATATGTGCAATAATAGAAAATCATACAACAATTTCGTCATAACATTTTCTACATATATTTTTTTTCTCTTGTCTTCAAGGCATTTAATTTTTTTCTATAAATGGGCAAATTATGCATTTCATCAAAGAAAGTTTCCATTTGTTTTGTTTTTTGTTTTTTTTTGGTTTATTTTTTGGAATTCCCTGACGATTTTTTAATAGAAGACATCGAAACAATCTGTAGTTTTAAGGGTTTTTTTTTCTCGGGAATGCTGTGCCAAACAAAGAATTTTCAAGCCAATTAATCCGGCAGCATAACCTCTGATCCTGAGATTGGATGTTAATGCGAGACAGGAGAATTTATTGGCAACAAAGAAATGAATACGAAGCTATTAGGTGACATCTGTCCTTCTCTACGGCAGCGAATGTTGGACGATTTCCTCAAAGATGGATAAGAGAGTCAAGGCCACGGAGATGTGGTTCTACAGAAGGATGTTAAAAATATCATGGACCGAGCGGGTGAGCAAGGATGAGGTCTTGGAGAGGAAGCAAAGAAAGAACAGTCCCGTGATTAGCATCAGGAAGAAGCAGCTGAAGTTATTAGAACACATAATGAGAAAGGAGGGCTTGAAGAATCTGATACTCACAGGTCGAATAGAGGAAAAGGAGGACAGGCGAAAGAAAAACATGTAATACCTAGCTAGCCTAAGCAAGTGGATGACAGTCTGGGGGGAGGTAGCAGAGGAAAGGAAATTGTTGAGAGCTGCAAGGGATTGTGGGAAGTGGAGAGCCATGATCGACTACGCCCTGAAAGGACACGACACATAGAAAGAAAAAAAGATACAACGGTTCAGAGATTTTTTTTCTCTCTCGGAAATGCTGTCCTAATCAAAGAACTTTCCAGTCCATTAATCCGACAGCAAGGCCACTGATCCTGTGATTGGAGATTATTGGGAGACAGGAAGATTTATTGGCAACAATATGCGCTGCGTCCCTTTAGGATGTAGGGGATCATAGCTCTCGACTTCCCCTATTACTTGTAGCTCTGAATAAGTTCCGTCCTCTATCACCTCCACCAGACTATGATTGGTACATGGAGTACGGAGATATTATGTGATATCAGTGCTTCTATACGGTAGCGAATATTGGACGATTTCCTCAAGAGAGTCGAGGCGACGGTTATGTGGTTCTACAGAAGAATGTTAACGATATCATGGACCCAGCGCGTGAGCAACAATAATTTCTTAGAGAGCATGCAGACAAAGAGGAGGCTTATACTTAAAATCAGGAAGAGGCAGCTTGAAGTTTCTGGGACACATAATGAGAAAGGAGAGCCTGGAGAATCTGATACTCCCAGGTCGAATAGAGGGAAAGAAAGACAAGGGAAAACCAAACATGACATACCAAGCGGGCTTAAGCAAGTGGAATGCAGAACGTGGTCTGGGAGAGGTGTCAGAGGGAAGGAACTTGTTGAGAGCTGCAAGAGATAGAGAGAAGGGAATGCACCGTATTTGAAACTTCTATGAAAATATTATATAAATACATACATACAACAATCGATTTCTTGTTAACAGTTAATATATTTCAACTCTAAATGAATGGCCGAAAGCGCTTGGGGGAGATTGCACCGTATCTGAAACTTAAATGCGTGGTACTTTTTGCGTTAAAAGAAAACGTCCTTGTCCAGAGAATTCTCTTTTCTCTTCCGATGCTGTATTTAGCTGTAACAAATGTTCACTTTAACGTGACCCTATTGTCCAGGTTCCGTCAATTCATAAGAATAAAATCCCATCGAATTATGATCGTCTACGCCCTGAAAGGAAATGGCATATAAAAAGAAAAAGAAGAAAAGGAACCATCTCTTAATTTCTGTTGTTCTCAGATCCACCCTGACCCGGGGTTTTATCAACTTTTCGGCTACCATCTATGGGCAGATATTGAACCCCCAAATAATACAAAATACTTTGGACATATAAAATCACATTTTCATAGTAAAATTGCCAACAAAACGCACGTACTAAAAAACTGTATTGACTTAACCAAAATGCGTTTAAAATACTACAAAACAACAAACATAAACGAACTACCATGACATTAAGCCATATGATATTCTAAATTTGTTAAATCAAACTGTATTCAAAATATATCAGCAGAACACAAAACAAATGTCACCGCCTCTAGTAATTACGTCCCCACAAACATGTATATGGACAGATACTGAGCATCTACCATGTATTCAATTGTGAAATCTGAAAAAAAAACTGAGTATCTACCATGTATTCAATTGTGAAATCTGAGAAAAAATTGAGTATCTACCATGTATTCAATTGTGAAATCTGAGAAAAAATTGAGTATCTACCATGTATTCAATTGCGAAATCTGTGAAAAAAACTGAGTATCTACCATGTATTCAATTGTGAAATCCGAGGAAAAAAACTAAGTATCTACCATGTATTCAAATGTGAAATCTGAGAAAAAAAAACCTGAGTATCATGTATTCAGTTGTGAAATCTGAGAAAAACTGAGTATCTACCATGTATTCAATTGTGAAATCTGTAAAAAACTGAGTATCTACCATGTATTCAATTGTGAAATCTGTGAAAACTGAGTATCTACCATGTATTCAATTGTGAAATCGGAATAACATAATGAGTATATGTGCTTTTATACAGACAAATCAGATCAATACAGCCCATAAAATTCTAATATAATAATAATATTAATATATTTCAACTTTGAAAATGGCTAAGATTATAGCCGAAAGTGCTCGAAAAGGATTGCACCGTATCTGGAACTTAAATACGTGGTTCTTTTTGCGTTAAAAGCAAATGTCCTTGTCCAGAGAATTCTCATTTCTCTTTTGATGCCATCTTCACTTGAAACAAATGTTCACTTTAACGTGAACCTATTGTCTAGGTTCCGTCAATTCATAAGAATAAAATCCCACCGAATGATATAAAACATGGAAAGGAATTGTTTACCCCTGTAATTTCCTTTTCAGTTGAAGGCTGTACCGAATCTTTTTTCTTTTTTTATTATATTTCTCGTTTTAGATTCTCGTAATAACTTTTTATTTCATCTTCAGCTTGTTTTTTGCCCCAGTCTACGATGCAAGAAGAGAAATATACGCATTTCAAACTTTCTTGAGTTAGACAAATCGATAGGTATATATAAATAGACTATGTCCAGAATAAATATGGGAGTCAACTTTTTCACAGTAAAATTCATAGTCACCAAATAATTTGTTTTTTCTTAAAATTTCTTGATTGCTTTGCTTGCTTAACGGCATATCATATCCCTATGGATTATTCAATGCTGAGATTAAATTTAATCTTATTAAAAATTTGGAAGTAATAAAAAATATAATATGCGCTATTCTGCTTTCAGGACTGTATGCATGATAGATGATTAAATACTAATTACATTAAAGATTAGACTGTCCACCGCCTGCAGATTTGGGTGATAGAAGCAGAATAGCAAATACAAATAAATTATTTTGATTAAATACTGGTTTGAATAAAAATCAAACATATCCACCGCTGGTATAATTGTTTGATAGAATCAAAATTCGCAATTAGAATAAATCCTTTTGATTGAATATGATTTGATTAAACGATCAGACACCGTGACCGTCGCTTCTGGAAATGTTTCATAGAATCAAAATAGGAAATGCAAATAAATTATTTTGAATAAATATTTTTTTGATTAAAAGACTAGACGGCCAGTTGTATTAATAATAGAATTATTTGATAGAATCCGAATAGTAAATGCAAATAAATTATTTTGATTAAATATTTATTTGATTAAAAGATCAGACAAGCATGACCGCCGCTTCTGGTATTGTTTGATAGAAGCAGAATAGGAAATGAGAATAAAATATTTTCATATGATACTGGTTTGCATGAAAATCAAACATGTCTACCACTTGTAAAATTGATAGAATGGGAATAGGTAATGCAAACAAAATCCTTTTGAATAAATACTGATTTGATTAAAAGTTCAGGCAGAATGACTGCCCCTTCTGGAATTGTTTGATGGAGGCAGAATGCGAAATGCAAATAAATTATTTTGATTAAATACTTGTTTGAATAAAAATCAGATATGTCGTCTGCTCCTTGAATTATTTGATAGAATCAGAATAGGGAATGAGAATAAATCATATTGATTAAATACTGATATGATTAACAAATCATACAACATAACCGCCATTTCTGGAATTGTTTGATAGAAGCGGAATAGGATTTGCAAACGAATCTTTTTGATTAAATACTGATTTGATTAAAAGATCAGACAGCATGATCGCCGTTTCTCGAATTATTTGACAGAAGCAGAATAGAAAATGAGAATAAAACTTTTTGATTAAATACTGATTAGATTACAATAACAGACAGCAATATAGTCGCTTTGGGTATTGTTTGATACAATAAGAATAGGAAAGGCAAATAAATCATTTTGATTAAACATTTATATCATTAAAAGATCAGACAGTATGACAACCGTTTCTGGTATTGTTTGATAGAAGCAGAATGGGAAATGTGAATAAATCATTTTCATAAAATACTGGATTGCCTGAAAATCAAACATGTCCACCACATGTAAAATTCTTTGATAGAATCAGAATAAGTAATGCAAACAAATCATTTTGATTAAATACTGATTTCATTAAATGATCAGACAGTAATATCCTTGCTTCCAGAACTGTTTGATAGGATCAGAATATGAAATGTAAACAAATAATTTTGATTAAATATTTATTTGATTAAAAGATCAGACACGCATGACCGCCGCTTCTGGTATTGTTTGATAGAAGAAGAATAGGAAATGAGATTAAATCATTTTCATGAAATACTGGATTGCCTGAAAATCAAACATGTTCTCCGCTTGTAAAATTGTTTGGTAGATTAAAAATAGGTAATGCAAACAAATCCTTTTGAATAAATACTGATTTGATTAAAAGTTCAGACAGATTGACTGCCGCTTCTGGAATTGTTTGATGGAGGCAGAATGCGAAATTCAAATAAATTATTTTGATTAAATATTTGTTTGAATAAAAATCAGATATGTCGTCTGCTCCTTGAATTATTTGATAGAATCAGAATAGGAAATTAGAATAAGTCATATTGATTAGATAGTGATATGATTAACAGATCATACAACATAACCGCCATTTCTGGAATTGTTTGATAGAAGCGGAATAGGATTTGCAAACGAATCTTTTTGATTAAATACTGATTTGATTAAAAGATCAGACAGCATGATCGCCATTTCTCGAATTGTTTGATAGAAGCAGAATAGAAAATGAGAATAAATCATTTTCATGAAATACCGGATTGCTTGAAAAGCAAACATGTCCACGGCTTGTAAAATTGTGTGATAGAATCAGAATTGTTTTGATTAAATACTGATTTGACATTTTTCTTTCTATTTTCCTTGGAACTTCATAATTGCTAACAATTTCCGTCTATGGTATTCTCATAATCTTTCTGGAGTCCACCCCACAATGACGCAAATTTGCTATTCAACTGTCTTTAAGTTTAGATGAACATATCTTTACCATGCCTTATAAAATTGAAACCTCCAGAATTGTTGTCTGGTGCTGGATTTGCTTTGTTACGAGACTCGATTGAAAATTCCATAGGTTGATCAGAGATTGTCTCATGAAATATGACCAAATGAGATGTATTTTTCAACATAGTCCACACATTTTTAGCATCGGTGTTGATGTGCTTGGATCGAAATGATGAAGAATCTTTCATCCTGTTACTCAAAATAGTTATCAACTGGAGATATAACGTCATCATCACTGCGAAACTGGTTCCCAGACAGTTTTTTTTTCTGTTAGGGAACAGATCATAGAATAGGAAGTGTGATGATCCCGTCCAAATTAACGCACAGCAGCCAGTGAAAAAAAGACTTGTCTGCTGGAACATTGTTCTGATGAAACAAGACCACTGTTCGTCAGTTTTCCCGGATGTTTAGCCTTGATAACCCTTCGGAACTGCCTCAGCAATTTTCTATAGTACTCTCAATTGATGGTGTGGCGCTTTTGAAGATAGTCAATTCAGAAAACGCCTTTTGCATATCCCAAGACGAGACCATCTGCTTCACAGCTTCTAATTCGATCATTGCCTTGTTTTTAGCAGGTGAGGACTGGGTTTTTTCACTGCATAAATTGTCTTTTTGTCTCAAAGTGATGAATCCGAAATCCCAAAGAAATCCCAGACTAGGAAACGTTCAAGGAAACCAGCTGGGTCTACCTGAAGTAATGTAAGATTTTCACGCCGAGGTGGAACTCACCGGGCAGTAATCTTCGTCATTCCAAGTTCATTGTGCGGAATACTCTCTCACTGGATATGCTAACAACATTGGCAATTTGATTCATAGACAATCACCTCTCATCTATCTCGATGTGGTGAAAACCGTCAATGTTTTCCTCGGTGATGGGAACTCCAGGATGTCCAGACCATGGTTCATTTTCAACAATTTTCAAGACTATCCCTAAATTCATTTTCCGGGTAAAGCTAGAGACACATCTCTTAAATTAGCACCTATATTCGTATGGATGTCATTTTTGGCGGGTATTTGATAACACCACAATGCCAGATGTTCTCCATTTTAAAGAAATATCGCTACAAGTTACATTTGCAGTCTTCCTTCATATGTCAGATACCTGCTTACCTGGAATAAATCGATGCAATTATTAAACTGCAAGGAAAGTTGGCATTCTCTGTCGTTCTAGAAAGTTTATCTCGTCTGCGTCCATCCTTCAAATCTATAAATCAATCATCGGTCCTTGTATGGAATATTGCTACCATATATGGTCTGGTGCTCCCACTGTATGTCTCAAAGTCCTCGACAAAATCCATAGACGAATATGCAAGATGATAGGTCCTGATCTGGCATCTAGTCTACAATCGCAATCCCACAGACATGCTGTGGCCTGTCTCTTCTACAAATATTTTTACAGCAACTGTTCCGACGAGCTCTGGTTCCCGGGCTTCATGAATTTAAGCGTGCTACCAGACTGCCATTTTGGTCTCACCCTTTCACTGTCTAAACGGTTAAATATAACCGTCTCCTCTTCTCAAACAGCTTATTTCCCCGTATTTCCCCTCTGTGGAACTCCTTCCGCTTGCTTGCCAACCAATGACTATAATTTTCAAAATTTCAAATGTAATGTCAATCGACATCTGACACCCTGAGATTGTTCTCCGTCCTTCTCTGTATCTTTTCCCCAAACACGCCTCTTTACTCTTGTTCCCAATCCTCTGTAACCTCTTGCGTGATAGTAGCACTCCCGCCTTGCTTGGGGTGAATTGCATTTTAATTATTTTTTTTCTAATACCTAGTGGAAAATATCAGCTTCTTTGGCAGTATTCCAAAGTCAAATATGGCGGGTGTACATTTTTGTACGGTTCGATTTATCAACCAATGCAGTTTAATGTTTATTTTTTTCCTCAAACGCGACTCCTTGCTCTTGTTCTCAATCCTCTGTAACCCCCTGCGTGCTAGTGGCACTCCGGCTTTGCTTGGGGTGCATTGGCTCAAAAAATAAATAAGAGATGGAATTAATACAAGCAGATGTCACAGCTCTGACATCACTACTTCGTCCTCAGTTTACCCTCTAATGTATACAATCCATACTTTTTTTTTTAACTGAATTAAATAAATTAAATGCCGGATAGTCATATAATTAATAATACATGATAAATAATTCCCTGTGAGATGATATCCTTTTGGTATGTCGTGGTTGGCAATCAATAATCCTTTCTGGTTATATCAGATCGTTGGTTTGCAGTAGGCGTGTGTTGAAAACATGGCGGATAAGAATTAACGAATGGTAAATGAAGAGATTTGTAGAGAATTGTTTTCTCAAAGGAATCTTCTGGTGGAGGTTTAAGTGAATAAACTCTGACGAATCGTTTAAGTAAACACAGAATTAAAACGGTCAGGCATTCAGAAAAACAGAAATTTACAAGAAAAAGACAAAGACGATAATAGAAAAAAAAACGACAAATATTTGAGAAGGAATACAAAAATAAAGAAGAGAAAAAAGACAGAAAAGAAAAGAAAGATGAACAAATCAGAAATATATGGCTGGCGCGTAAAATTCTTTAAATATTTACCACGACTCATATTCAGCGAACGTATGTTGTAAGAAAATGTATATACTCGCGTATCAGGCGACTTTTAAAAACATCATTTTGAAGCTAATTTGACAACAGTAAATGCTTATATAGTTTGGCCAATCACATACTCACGGCTAGCAGTATATACGCTAATTTTATATCTCCCGTATGATGTGACCGCCATCAATGTTAGGTCTTCAAAAGTCGCATGGTACGCGAGTATATAAGGTAAATCAGTAAAATAAAAAAATAATGTCAGGCCTACAACATACAGTAAAGGTTTGGGTCGACCATATGGATTGAATAAATAGTATGTTTTATATCTACTTTGATTTAATTAATTCACAGGATTTACAAATAATTTTAACTGCGGGCAGAAACTGTCAATGAAATCGAATTGGCACAACGAAAGATGTCTTCCAAATGCTAAGATAAGTATTAAGATATATGAAATTTTTAATTGGAACCAGTGAAAAGACTACTGAAATGTAATAATTATATATATATATATATATATATATATATATATATATATATATATATATATATATATATATATATATCAGGCTCTCCGTCGAAATTCGACGTATGAGAGTCAAGCATATCAGTTCCTAGGAAACGGACAGCCCGACAACATTTTTTGATTGTAGTGGTTTCGTGCAGGATAATCCACACTTTTTGAAGGGCCGAATTCAGAGACCTGGTGCATTAAGTGCCACCACAAGTTCCCCAAACCACCCTCCGCAGGTTTGGGATTCAGAGTTGTCCTTCTAGACCAGTTGCCATCCAGGGCTATAGAACCCAGTCTGTCCTGCTATTTTCCCATAGCTTGAGTGAGAAGACGAGGATTCACACCTTTCCAAAGGGTATTAACACGTGTATGTTTTTCCGTTCTTTTATCTCGATACGTAATCAACCATAACCGACTCGGCTTTCGTACGGCTTATTGATATTGTTTAACATTATTTTTAGGGGGAGATTTGTTTCAAGTTCAATAGATAGAAAAATAGATAAATACTGAATAGGCCGACATAGATAGAAAGATAGATAGATAGATAGATAGATACTTAACAGAACGAGATAGATAGATAGATAGATAGATAGATAGATAGATAGATAGATAGATATAGATAGATAGATAGAACGAGATAGATAGATAGATAGATAGATAGATAGATAGATAGATAGATACTAACAGGTCGGATAGATAGATAGATAGATAGATAGATAGATAGATAGATATACTGAACAGGTCGCGATAGATAGATAGATAGATAGATAGATAGATAGATAGATAGATAGATAGATAGATAGATAGATACTTAACAGAACGAGATAGATAGATAGATAGATAGATAGATAGATAGATAGATAGATACTGAACAGGTCGCGATAGATAGATAGATAGATAGATAGATAGATAGATAGATAGATACTGAACAGGTCGCGATAGATAGATAGATAGATAGATAGATAGATAGATAGATAGATAGATAGATAGATAGATAGATACTGAACAGGTCGCGATAGATAGATAGATAGATAGATAGATAGATAGATAGATAGATAGAAACAGACTGAGAAAGATAGATAGAGTGAGATTGTTTAGTGAACTTCTAAAGATAGATATATAGATAGATAGTTTGATAGATAGTTTAGGATAGATACATATATATATCGAAAGGGTCGCGGATAGATAGATAGATAGATAGATAGATAGATAGATAGATAGATAGATAGATAGATAGTGAACCGTTTAGGATAAATTAATAGATAGATTGGTGAAGGGTTATAGATAGATAGATAGATAGATAGATAGATAGATAGATAGATAGATAGATAGATAGATAGAAACAGACTGAGAAAGATAGAGTGAGATTGTTTAGTGAACATCAAAAGATAGATATTTAGATAGAGAGTTTGGTAAACGGTTTAGGATAGATACATATATAGATCGGTGAATGGTTACGGATAGATAGATAGATAGATAGATAAATAGATAGATAGATAGATAGATAGATAAGTTAAAAGGATTGTGGTGATATAGTTAATCTGTTCTTTAACCACTTTTCAAAATCTAATCCCATGCAAAGTCAATAGATTTTAAATTATGGATGAGTTCTTTAGAGAGGCGGATAAATTTTCTGCACTCCGTAGCATACGTGTGTTTTCATGCATATATATTATTACTTAGCAGATAAACTCCACACACACACATACACAGACACACACACACACAGACACACCCTATATATATTAATGCGTAGCAACTTTTCATTTAAGCATCAGACATATATATATATATATATATATATATATATATATATATATATATATATATATATATATTTCTTTTGCATTATATATATATATATATATATATATATATATATA
Source organism: Acanthosepion pharaonis (assembly GCA_903632075.3). Taxonomy (NCBI): domain Eukaryota; kingdom Metazoa; phylum Mollusca; class Cephalopoda; order Sepiida; family Sepiidae; genus Acanthosepion; species Acanthosepion pharaonis. The sequence continues at coordinate 114,522 of CAHIKZ030002003.1, read as the reverse complement.
TATATATATATATATATGTCAGATGCTTAACAGAAAGGTTGCTAACCAAATAGACATTAATGTATATATATATATATATATATATATATATATATATATATCTTAATGTATAAATATGTATGCCTATGTATATATATATATATTTGAGTAGCAACTTTTCTTTTAAGCATCTGACAAATATATATATATATGTGTGTGTGTATATATATATATACTCATTAATTTCGCAATACTTCGCTTATATGCGCTGTTTATATATATATATATATATATATATATATATATATATATATATATATATATATTTTAAAATCACATTTGTTTAGCAGAATTGATATAGACATCGATGTATTTCCCTATAGAAAAAAGACCTTAGACACTGACATTTCTTGATGCTCTTCTCCTATCGCGTATAGGTTTTCGACTGTCGTAAACATCCGCAAACTCCACTTCCGCCTGTATTCTGTGTCTGACAGCCTCCATTTTGTCTTGCCAATCAGACGATTCCTTCTACTGCTTTCGATCCTCTTCACTTCATTCCAGTTTTTGAAGGGATGGCAGTGATCATGTTTTCTTTCACCTTTTTCTCTTTTTGTGTTCATTTTCTTCATTTACGTTCAGTTCAGATTTGTGATTATTCTGCTTTTCTTTGATTTTCTTTTATTGTTTCTAGCGAACTCTATTAAAAAAAAAGTTGTCTGCTTGTTTTCTTCTTTTTTTTTTTTTTACTCTGCTCATTAATTCTACATTTTCTTTCTTTTCTTTTTTTCACTTTCTTCATATCCCGATAAGATTATTTAATCTCTTCCTTTCCCTTCTTTAATCTGTTTTTTTTTTTCATTCTTATATCATTTTTCTTCTTTGTTTCTACTTTCTATCACAGTCCTTAGAAAAAGCCGATTACACCCCTTTCAAAGGGTTAGTATGAAGCCAAAAGCGACCTAACAATTAAATATTTTCGAACTCAAATATAAAACGAAAAAAATATTTGCACATCAGCGAATTAAATAAATGCTTACAAACTCAAATTTAACCAACCAATATTTACTTACTCTCGAAGCAAATAAATGCTTGATTATCAGAGTTGTGTCGACTTGAATAAACACGGCAAATCTGCGTGATTTTGTATTTTCAGCATGGCTTCTCCTTCGAGCATATAGGTCAGGTCAGGCCCATTTGTGTTTTGTTTTTTCTGGGAGTTTTTCAATCGCCATATACATAATGTGTGCTTTAAACTGCAAATTTGTTGTAAAGCCATCGCTATATACAGTTTTAAAATCAGAGTTTTCCATCTGTTATCACGAGTCCTGTCTGACACGTTAGGTAACCCATATCTAGAGGGAGGATATAAAATATTAGATTTAAGATGTAAGCGATTAAATAAATAAATCCATAATTTAATTTTTATTAATTTTCACCTAATACAAACCCCGAGAGCCACTGAATATAGAGTTTTACTGGGTGGTGTTGTATGACCGTAAGAAAAAGCAAGAAGTACTGTTTGTGTGGTTAGGAAGGAAAGATAACGGTTAACCCAAGACATGAAAAGGACAAGATTGTAGTGATTGGGATTAACATCCTGCTAGGAGTCTGTTCCACAAAACAACATTTCTTGGAAAGAGGCTGGCTGAGTAGAACTTACTTCTTATTAATGGAATACGACGGGAAAGAGGAGGATGCATACTTGTGTATGTGGCATGGCGGGTCCCAGCTGCAAAGGTCAAGGCTGCTGAGACCAAGAAATATTCAAGATCGAAGGTGTTAATAAACGAATTCTAACCACATATTAAAATATAAATTATTCGGGCAAATATACATAGATAAAAATGGTCTAATAGAGCAGAGAAAGAAACGATAGGTAAAGAAACGACATTAAAATAGATATATACGTATAAAAATAACACCATCTAATATATAAAAAACGAAAATTTCAAACACACATATATGCGTTATTGTACATTAGACGAAAGAAAATAAGAACTACCTCCAAATATCTGTGTACACATTGAACGAATTCCTTGTAGCCCATCACTTTAAGACATACAGAAATTAGACTGACAAGTGCAGCTCACACATTTCGAAGAGCTTTATCTATGTAAACTGTGTGTGATATAATTTTTTTTTTTTTTTTTTTTACAAAAATGATCAGTGGAAAATATCATGAAGTCATTACTGATCTTAAGTCTTTGATCTGGACCGGGAATTTAATATGTATTAGACAATCTTTACAGACCACAGTAATTTTGCAACTTTTAAAAGAAGTAAACTGCAAGAATTTGCTGTGAACGTCACCCAAACCCGGTTAAAGACATAGGGTCGGTAATAATTTTATGGGACCTAAAAATACACAGACAGAACAATCAAACTAATCACACATTGTGATTAAAGACAACAAACAGCAGAATGTACTTTCTTATTGACATAGCAGTTCCTGAAGACTGTAATTTATCTTTGAAAATGTTAAAAAAAAATTATGAAAGTACAAGGATTTTGAAGTAGAAATCTCGAAAATGTGTCACATGATGAGCACCACAATAGTTCCAGTTGGTCGCAAAATATTCCGATAGACACATTGAAGGGATTCCTGGTAGCCCATGTATGAAAGAAATAAGAAGAATTGTACTCACAAGTACAGCTCACCCATTACGAAGAGAATTTGTCTATGAAAATGTCTTTGACCTTAATGTGTTTTTTTTTATAAAAATGATCAGTGGAAGATTTGAAGAAAACATTTTATTACATTAGATCTCTGCTTTGGTCCGGAAGTAAATGTGCCTACAACAGAAAACAAAGGAATTAATAATAATAATAATAATAATAATAATAATAATAATAATAATAATGCATAATGCGTCCTGGGTAAGACATTAAACTACATCCGCGTCTTGTGTAAGACGTTAAACTACATCCGCATCCTGGGTAAGACGTTAAACTACGTCCAGCAGCAGGCCTCTGATCAGGAGGTTTTGAGAAGCCTGGAACACCTCTTAATTGCTGGTGTTCCCAGGTCCTCCCTGACCCGGGGTGGTAGCACCTGTTAGGGTCCCAGCTATGGAAAAATAGTTAACTATTACCAACAATACTTTTTTGAAAAAATTATTACCAGCAATACAATTTTTAAGGAAATATATTACCAGAAACAGATTTTTGACAAAACCAAATATTACCAGCAATAAAAAGGTCTGTCAGCATTAAATAACCCTTTGAGGTTGATATGCCGTAAAACAAAATAAGCCAAACCAATCTAAACCAAAGAATAGATACTCTATTCATACGAATCTTAAAATGTTGTCGGCATTAAATAACCCATTAAGGTTGATATGCCGTAAAACAAAATAAACCAAAACAAAACGAATATTAATAATAATAATAATAATAATAATAATAATAATAATAATAACTAGCCGTCACCCCAGCTGGTCAATAAGAAAAAAGCGTTCAATTAGAATGGAGCAAAAACAGCATCATGTTTAGATGTAACAGAACCTATCTTCATCAGTTATTTTTAAAGTACTTTCTTTCATTAAAAATATTTTGAATGAATGCAGTTACTGATATAACAGACGTAGTCTGTTTTTATTCAGTCGAAGTTAGATTTATCCTGAATATCCGTTTAAGTGAAACCACGAGCAAAACCAAGATTACAACATCTGGTTCCCACAAGTTGTTACCCATCTAGGTACTGACCAGGTTCGATGTTGCTTAAATTCGGTGATTGTGTGGGAAAATTCTTTTTCAACGTGAGGCGGGCGTATATTATCGTGTGTAATAAGAAATTACAGTTTAAATCAGATTGAACAGATCACAGTTGGGAAACAAGTGCTGGCATAAATGTGAAATTTCAGCACAACAAATATATATATATATATATATATATATATATATATATATATATATATATATATATATATATATATATATATATATATATATGCACCCAAGTTCACGAATAACACACATACTCACACATAACAGTGTGTTTGTATGAAAAATGGAGACTGCTATATGAAATTGTATGCATTTATTCAGGAAAATATATTGTCTTGTATTAAAATCCATCTAATTTCTTCCTAAAAGAGACTTCGAAATTTCCAAGCTTCGAGCAAACTGTCTGAGGTAAAGATATGTCTATTTTTAGAATTACTTATGTATGTATATATGCTAATTGGTATGCCATTACGCGCGGAATATTTCAGACGACAAATACCGATAAATAAAGCCTACACACACACACACACACATACACACACATATATATATATATATATATATATATATATATATATATATATAAGGTTGACTTTTGAAGAACTTATATCTACACATGAAAAGACATGAAAGTACTAAAAATGATAAGCACAATTCTTAACACAAAAGTATACACAAACATATAGATTTACACTCAAATAAACACACACAATCCCCCGAAATACATAGTTATATATATGTATATGTGTGTGTGTGTGTGTGTGTGTGTGTGAATGTATATATATGTGAAATATATGTGAGTAATATCTTAATGAAGAATATACACACAAATAGACACACACACACACACACACACACACACATATATATATATATTCTTGAATAGTTACATATGGATAAAATAGCATGTCATAAAATTCGCTTTATTCATATATATGTGTGTGTGTATGTCTCTATGTCTGTCTTATAAATTCAAATTAAATTATGATTTGAAATTGGCAAGAGCAGAAAATAATAATTACATATTTATATACATTTAGAATATTTTGTACATATATATATATATATATATATATATATATATATATATATATATATATATATATATATATATATAAAATGGTGGTACACGTTTGTAAAACTTCGGATAACTCAACATGCTGTAGAAAAAATCGGTACCCGAGGAAAAAATTGTAAGTAGAAAAAGAAAGAACCAAAAACATTAAACAAGACGAAACCAATTGTCAAGTACTTAAGCTCCGAGTCTAAAGAAAAAAAAAACATTAAAAATATAAAAACGTAGAGTGCTCAATATGGTAAGTAGAGAGATAAACTCTAATAAACCTAAGGAGCCAGGCCAACCTACCTAGGTTTCAGCTAAACGTATCTTCAGTGTAAAGTCGGATTTACCCTGAATATCCGTTTAAGAGAAAACTAGGTAGTTTTGCCTGGCCCTTAGAATTATTTTAGTATATATTTATATATATATATATATATATATATATATATATATATATATATATATATATATTTATATGCCAGGAAATATAAGTTAGCAATAAAAACGTGGTATTTCTGCATAATCTTACATATTTATTAGTAATGCTCATAGTGCTCTCCGGTGTTTCTTTATAAGGAAACTTTTCGGTATTCATTGTCTGAACAGAAAGTGTTACCTTTGGTTTAAATTTATCAAATCATTCTCTTAAAACAATTTTCAGCAAATTAGGTTTCTCATATTCAGTTCTGTTATCGATCTTTCTACTATAGAAGGGCGTTTCCTTCCTAACCTTTTATATGAAATATCAACATTTTGATTATGCCATTGTTTTCTATTCAAGTTATATGTGATAACCATTTTAACTGTTGCTGCTGTTTAAAGTTCTCGTGTCATGCAGTTTATGTTATCTGCTACAGATCTTTGTATATTATTTTGTAGAGCCAGTTCACAATCTCAGAGTAGTTTGGTCTTGGCAAATATCCAGGGGCTTCATTCCCCCAAATACAATTTTTGACAATTGATCTTAGAATACGGTTCTATACAGGTGCCAGTGTCTATATTCATTAACGTTTGGTACTATACTTGCCACCGACTATGAAAGTTTTGATCTGATAGGGTTTTTTAAGAGCATGCCTTCGGTTTTCAGAAGAATGTTTTATTTTTAGTAATTTGCGGTGTCGGGCAAGACTTCCAGTTTGAGTTAAATGGTTTTGTCGCCTTTTCGCTGACGATATTTGTAAATTTGTATTTCCCTGTTATATCTTTAATTTATACAACTTGTCTAATCGTTGTTTATTTTCATATTTAAATTATAAACATTCAGTTTTTGTTTATGTTGAAACTTGACTAATGCATGGAATAATAATGCAACACAAAATGTACTTAGAACAAAATGTATTGAAACAAGAAAGTGTACACAATATTTACATATAGTCTTTTGTATGTTCCTGGGAAGACCGTTCCTGGAGAATGTGTTGACTTAGTCGCAGTCGGGCAGAGTGTCTGGATTGAATCTCTTGATTCCTCTCCTCGTCTTCCCAGTACCAACCATATTTATATGGTCGGTACTCCACTATGCAAATTAGGTGGATCCTACCACAACAGTTTATTATTTTATAAGTTAGATAACGAGCAGTGAAAACATTGAAGAAAAAACATTTTACGCTACTTGTAGAAAGATGGACTGAGTGCAAATGTAACGTCAACATGAATTAATGATGTGAAAATCCAAGGAACTGGTCGACTAACCTGTGGCACAATACTGGTTCAGACGTTTCAACGAAGGTGACACTCGCCTCGAAGACAATCCAATTTGTTTTGGAAGATGATGCCTTGGTTGAAGTGGATGGACAGAACCAAACACAAGAACTCATACATTGTCGGCAGAAATATGTCATTCAAAACTCAACATAAATCGATACCTTCATAAGCTCGGCCTTGAGAACAGACACTGTCCTGTTAATCCCTCATGACCTGACCAATGGACAGGGTTTACGCCGTGTGTACATTTTCAAACAGCTGCAGGCAATATCTCAAGATGCCCGTTTTGCGGCGTCGTATTGTAAATGTGTATTAAAAATTGATTTATTTTTGTAATACTAATGTCCTTTCTTTTGTCAGACAATCGACGGTTGGAAGTGAATGTCGTGTGTGTTTGGTGGAAATTCGGTGGCATATTTCCCCTTGAGCTTGTTGTAGATGGTCATAATATGAACGTAACTTTTAAGCTCAACAACTGCAGCGTGTATATGATGCTTTGAAAGTCCGATAACCGGCATTGGTCAATTGAAGGCGCGCAATGCCATAGCATGACAATTCTCCAAAAAACGCCCGATAACCGGAATTGGTCAATCGAAGACGCTCACTATTGTAGCATGACAATACACCAGCACACACTACCAAAGTGACCAATTGAAAACTTGACGAACTTCAATGGACAGAATTGCTACCTCAGAATGACTATAGTTCAGACATTGTACCATCAGATTATCACCGTTTCTGAGTCCTGGCAAATGCCCTACGCGGACGAATGTTCAAAAATGTGAATGAGGTTGAAAACCGCTGCAGGGTATGTTTGTCGTCTAAACCAGCCAAATGGAATAAGCATGAAATTGATCTTCTGTCTCAACAATGGCAGGAGACCAAAAAATAAGAAGGGATATATACTTTTCATATGAAATTTGTTTGAGCAGTTAATTAAAGCTTGAAATACGAAAGGCATTTGACTTAAACTAGTACTTCTAGCACAGCATATTTTATGTTCAATTTCCTTTTTTTCCGAGACTAAATTTAATATAACAACTATAAAACTTACGTATCTGAAGTGATTTTTATTTACTAATTCCACAGTATAAGTGTCATGACTGCTTTCATTGCAATTCTAGATCAGTGTCTCTTGTTATAAAAGGTTTATCTTCAATCCTTTTTCTTATGACATTTCGTACAGGATGTTGATTATTCTTATCCTAACTATGATTACCTATATTTTCGGTAAACCCACCCAACATCATCAATACATTGGACTCGGAAGGGAAAGCAAGATCGTTCGCTCCTATTCGTTTGAGATGTTGTATAGAGTGCGTAAATGATCGCTTCCACCTCTCCATACCTATATCTTGCAAATGCACTGGGAATAGTCCGGGAAATGATTAAATAGACAGGGGTTCCCATTTCCAATTTTCGTACTTCTGGTGAGGTTTGAAATATGTCCGTATTAGAGTCCTTGCCAGACATGTAATATACTGTTGACCGATAATCTTCCTCTATTAAATTGATCCATTCAGATGATTCCAAAGTTGGGAGGGGTTTTCAAATGGATGAGAAGATCAAGTCTTTATATTTATGCTCAACAGATGGAAAATTTCCCATTAATGAGATATATAATTTCCCGGATTTGTTTGATGACATATTTTTTAATCAGTATCAACCCATGCAAAGCAGTAAAGCCACTAAGACTCAAGGTGTTATAGGGTGTGGAAGAACTAGGAAGAAAAACATTAATAATGACTGTGAAATAGTTGTAAGTTCAATACCTGGCCACAGCAGAGTATAACATAGTCCTGTATAGTTGAGTAACTAAAAGGAAATAACTGAGATATCCAGTAAAGGCATGGCATGTAGAACTAGAACGATCTACCACAGATGACTAAATAAAGGGTTCGGTTCGAAATTCTAACGTATATAACGGAAGAATGCCAGATCGTATGCGGCCGAAACGTCGGGAATATGATAACAAAAATGAGGACAATGGTTTGAAATATGTATGTATGTTGGTATATTTTGTATTTCTGCGGGCAGTTTAATTTGGTCAGTGTTGAAACCTGACTCAGAGAGTTATTAGAGACAATGACATTTCTTGTGGTGTTTTATATTAAATGATATGATTGTGATCATACTTATTATAAAACTCAGGTTGTGTGTGTGTGTGTGTGTGTAAGTTTTTATATTGGATCGAATTTCCTACATTTTTCAACCAATTTCAACAAAACTTCACAGGACTGCGTAAATTACCTTGCAGTGGTTCTGACAGTGCCAAAAATGGGAAAAACCTAATTGTTTTTGCACAAAATCAATTTGAAACACGATTAAGAGGCATCGCGAGAATGAAAGGGGGGCAACTCATATCGAGTTATACTTATTATAAAAGCCAGGTTGTTTGTGTGTGTGTGTGTATGTGTATGTGTGTGTGTGTGTGTGTGTGTGTGTGTGTTCGTTTATATATGGGATCGGATTTCCTACATTTTTCAACCGATTTCAACAAAACTTCACTTTTTTTGCCAGGTAGTGTTTCTTATTGTCTTGCACACTTTTTTCTTTATTTTTACATTCAGAATGCTTTAAAAATTACATTTACAAGACAATTGTTTATAATAAAATTCTATTCAATCGGTAGACTCATAACGATTGAAAATAATGATTTTGTTTGAGTTTGACCAATTCCTAAAAAAAAAAAAAAAAAAACTAATTAAGACATGCGTGTCCGTCAACCTTAAACAATAATCTTTGTCAATTTTATTTTTCAGTCTTTATGATGGTCGATACATGATCTATCTCTTACTGTTACATCCCCGGGCAACACCGGGCTCTACTGCTAGCCTTTCTCTATATTTATCGTTTCTAATTTTTCCGAAAAATTTATATCTCCGGAACGTTAATTATTTTTAATTTTGTTTTTTTATTTCTTGCCTGGTATGTTCCATTCTATTTTCTTCCGCCTTTTTCTTTCTTGAATCAGGTTTTTTTTGTTTTTTTTTTTTTGTTTTTTTAGTTTTTTTAAGTCATGGTGTCATCCAATTTGTGTATCTCGTTCCCTCTAGATATTTTGTGATTTAAAAAATATATATTTTTTCACACCAAGAAAGGCGGGAATGAAATGTAACTAGTACACAGTGAGTTATATGGTGTGAATGTGAGAGAGAAAAAAGAAATTTAGTAAACGGAAGATTGATAAAAAGACAAATGGTTAATGGAATTCAAGAGGGCGATTGAAGTTGTATTTAAGTTTTTAAGGATTATCGTTAGCAGGGAAGCAAATATATAATAGAAAGTTCCATAGGCGGGAAGTTCGAGAAAAATGTTGGAGTAGAATTGGCTGTTGCATTTAGCTATTTTAACAGTAAACGGGAGGGAATTTAATAATATTCTGGTAGCAGGCTTTAATTCATGTCGTAGGAGCAGCAGAGAAAAAAGCTCGTCAAAGCAGTTATCATAAATGTTGAAGCTTGGATAAGCATGGAATAATAATAATACAACACAAAATGTACGTAAACAAAATGTATTGAAACAAGGAAAAGGTACACAATATTTACAGTTAGTTATGGTATATTCTTGGGAAGACTTCCTGTAGAATGGGTTGACTTAATCGCAGTCGGGCAGAGTCTCTGGATTGGATCTCTTGTTACTTCCCCGTCTTCCCGGTACCAACCCATATTTATATGGTCGGTACTCCACTATGTAAATTAGGTGGATCGTACCACAACAATAAAAATATTTGTAGAAACGACAGAAGAAAGCCATGTTGCGTCTTTGAGAAAGTCACTGAAGTCGAGATGCCAAGTCAGGAACGATTATATAATAGATCATTCTTCGGATTTTGCCAAGAAGCCAATGATGAATAGCAGGAACACCAGACCAGATTTGGTATCAGTATTCAATGCATGGTGTCGCGTACTTCAGCCAGAAAAGATACGCTAAAATTATTTCATTCTTCTAAGTAATTTGCTCAAGATTTCTTGACATCAATTTGAACTCTAGTTTAATACTGAATTCTCAATTTAGCCTTTCATTTTTAAGAGCGTTGATGTTTTACTTGCCGTAATTCCCCATTTATAATACGTATTTTTTCTAAACAATAATAATCAAAATTAGGGGTGCGTATTATGCAAAACTACAAAAAATTCAAAGAATTGCATTTCATAGGTTGATTTCAGTTGCGAAACCATACACACAGACAACAATTTGACACTGACATTCTTATATTGCGACCCTCATAAGCATGTCAAATACAATCATATGTACATAACAATACTTGCAAATGTAAAATAAAATAAGAATTGTCATAAAACACAATGGGAAAATAATTATTCTCTATTTAAATCCATTTTTTGTGAAAAACTATATACAGATACGGTAGATTGCACATTTTATCGAACAAAAACAGGTTAATGAGTCTGCGCAGTAGACACAGTATAGTTATTTCCGTATCCGTTTGAATCTTACTGACAGGAAATTTTGATAAATATCTTCAATTACAGCTTAAATAAGAGTTGGAAACAGTGGCCTTAATGAAATTTGCGAGTTACAATTTGTAGGGTTTGATTATCAAATAATGGATGCGTAATAATCGTGAGTAGAAGTATTTCCCACATTTTTAGCACAATTTTGGGGGTGCGTATTATGCATGAAAGCTTATTATACATGAGGAATTACGATATATGTTTTTTGTGATTTATATAGGTGGAGGCGAACTATTTTTCCTCTTATGTTGTCAGTCTAGTAGAAGTAGACAGTGATCAGATTAAATGGAAGAATTGTATCCATCACAAACCGCCTAATTTAAGATTATGAAGTTTAAAATCTTATTTGTTACGTTATCCGGGCTATGCTACGTGATGAGATGTTTTATGGGATGGTCTACTCATTTGTTAGGGATGAAATAAATTTTAGATTAATTAAAATTTAACAATTTCTCTCCATTGGTGTTTAAGGATTCTGCTTCAGAAGGTGTGGCTTTCTTACCAGCACAAGAGCAGGGGAGTTAAAAAAATAATTGCGGTTGATATTAAAATTATCAAATCCTCTTAATAATTTCTATCATTTGTATACCATTGCTTGAACCGGCTTCTAATGCTCAAGAGTGAGCGGCTTGGTGATAGTAGTCGTGGCTCCAGGAGGCACAGTCCCATGGTTAGAGAGAACTCAGTAAGAGTTCCACCACGGAATATGTGAGCGAGCGGCGCTAAGTTGAGTCTGATTTGGGATTTCTTCGTCACCGAGGCCCGGTGGAACAGTTGGTATCATGTTTGCTTGACAACACGTATAATGCTTTCTGCATTCTTTCAGACTGGGTGAATTACTTACACCCACCCACAATTATTATATATATATATATATATATATATATATATATATATATATATATTGTGTGTGTGTGTGTGTATTACATTTGGGATCCCAAATTACCTCTTATGTATAAAGATTTAAAATTTAATATTTGATAAAGGCGGCAGTTGAAAAATTGATACAGAGTCAACCCATAACACAGCAGGCAGGACATACTGTCTAAGTGGTGGTAAGTGCAGCGTAGAAGTTATCTGTCTTAAAAACAAAGTTTCAAAAATTCAACCCAGATATTAACTTTAAGACCACAAATTCGGGTTAGAAGAAAGATGAGGTGAAACTAAAGGAAGACCAAAAAAGGGAGTTTATAAAACGAAATTTTTAATTATTATTTGTATGAAAAATTTGTTTCCACTAAAAAATACCAAAATATGCTTACAAATAAAATATAAGATGAACAATAAATCGTTTTAGATAGTCTATATGAAGAAAAGAATATATTGGAAAAATAATGAATAAAAATAAAATAGAAATATTTAAATAAATCAATTAAAATTTTAAAGATAAGTGGAATTATTCAGAATGCAAACCATACCAGTAATATATATATATATATATATATATATATATATATATATATATATATATATATATATATATATATAATATAAATCATTTTTTTTTAAAAGTATAGAGTAATAAGATAATCAAAAGAAAAGGAAGTTCGTAAAATAGTAGAAGTTTATAAGATAGGATTGATACGGAGAAGGCAAAATATAGAAATAACAATAGAAATTTATTAAATAAACTATATAAATTTATTATTATTATTTGCATTTTCGTTTCCATATATATATATATATATATATATATATATATATATACTAGTAGCATGGCTCGGTGTTGCCCGTGCTTGATTCAAAAATCGTACGACTCATACAGCAATCGCTATCACTTGACTTAAAATAGTTTTGCCCTTCCTTTCCTTTAAATGAGTGCCCTTTGCCGTGCTAATGTTGCTACATGCCTTACTTCTGGCTATCTAAAACTGCGAATTTTTTTTATAAGCTCTATACTAAACATTAAATCTGTTACGAAAAAAGAACTAAACAAAATGAACACAAAACGATCAGCTTTAAAAAAGGACTCGTAACTGAAAAAATCGAATGAAAAAAGAATGTTAACAACAAATACTTTTTCACACCCATCCAGTTCTGCGGAATCAGAATCAACGTTGATTTTAAGCAAGCGAATTAGCCAATTGGAGTAAAGTGCCATGCAGATTTAAATTTTCCCACTTGTGACGAATGCAGCTATCGATTTTTTTTGCATGCTAGTTAACATTCGTGTCAGTCAGTTGTTGGCTTTCACGCTGGCTAATAGAATCTTCCTGCCTATTCGTGGCAGCCAGCTATAGGCTCTCACTCTGGCCAGTAGAAAATGGCCACAAACTACATGAAAACGGTCGTAGAAGCATGAAAAAATGGATTATTTCCACTATCGATGGGAGTTGGGAAATGCAACGTCGGTGTTGGCCTTCCCGCTAACTTGGAGCATGTGCATGTAAATTTTGGTACAAATCCGTGGAAAATTGCGGCCGTGCATTCGTTACACACACAGACACACATCCTGCCTTTTATGTGTGTGCGTGTGTGTGTGCAATTATATAGAAAAATAGAAAAGAAGATGTCAGGTAAATAATACGAAGTATTTAGTATTTTTGCTTTTATTTTCAAAAAAGCAGTGATCAATACAAAAATAGAGTCTAAATTATAATTATTTTTTTAAAAATATGATTCCATCGCTACATAAGTATCAAGATCCGTTTCATCCTCAAGCGAAATTTTGGGCTCTTGTTTTTGAAACATGAGAACTCTTATGTAGCGAAGGAATCATATTTTAAAAAATAATTATATATACATATATATATATATATATATATATAGATATATATATATATATATACTTGATTGATTCTGATGTCTCCAGTTCTTTGCTTGCTTCTTGGGGTGTCCCTGACGACCATACATTCCGTTTTCTTCTCCAAGTTGATAATAATCTCTTTTCATTTTCCATTACTACATTGTGTAGGATTTCCTTTGGGGGTGGGAATGAATTTGAGAAGATTAAAAAAATAACTCAGCAGCAGAAACTGAACACCTGAGCAACTATAAAACTCTAAAGAAAATGAGAACTAAAAAGATATTTATAGAAAAAAATCAAAGAGTGATCGTAGCAAGAAATGCAGATTACGAGGAAAGAAACCTTGGAAAATCTAACACTCTCAAGAAACATTAAATGAAGTCGTAACAGAGGTAAACTGAGAGTTACCTACCGTTTTAGATCGAATAGATAGAACAGGGGAACAGGATAATGGTAAAGAGTTGTATCTTACTCTGAGAAGATTTTGGGGAGAGTCATAATCGCATTTTGTTTTGTTTGTTTTACGTCATATGAAACAATTGGGTCATTTACTGTCCAAACTTAATTTACTTTTGAGCATTAGCAATATCTTTTAAAAAATGTATTGTTAAAATATTTTTTTTCTTTACAGGTATGTATTGATGGCAATTTTTAATTTTTACGAAAATGTATTGCTGGTAACGTTTTTACGATAAAAAATATTTATGCTTTTACTGTCATTTGAGCCCAGTTTGGTGGTTAACTATTTGCGCATAGTTGAGACCCTAACAGGTGCTACCTATCGGGGCAAAGTTGACCTGGAAACAACAGAAATGAGGGGTTAGTAGTTTTA
>CAHIKZ030002003.1:75000-95000 GCA_903632075.3 Acanthosepion pharaonis | reverse complement strand
ACATTTGGAAAAACTGTAATGAAAATATGTCCCGAAAATAATATCCGATAATGAAAAATTCCTTTTTTTTTTTTTTTTGCCAATATGAAGAATTTCCATATCAAAAATGAAACAATTAAAAGCGCGGAATATAAAGAATGTTTTTTTTTTTTTTAAAGTCACTCAATTTCTTTCTTTTTTAGTCTCGAGTAACGTCAGCTTGGGAAAAATAATACAAGATTTAATCATTTTAAAGACACACAAATGCAGACACACACAAAACATTTTTCGTGGTCTATCTGATGAAGTCGTTGGAGGCGAAATGCATTATCTGATATTATTTTCGGGACATATTTTTATGAACGTTTTTTTTTTCCAAATGTCAGTATGTTATTGTATATTTAACATGTTATAGTGAAAATGAAACTTTTAATACTGTGAATATTCCTATTTTCTCCTCCTTCCTCTCTCCGCCTGTCCTCCCTCTTTATATATGCATATATTCTCTCATGTCCCCCCTCTCTCTTTTTATATATATATATATATATATATATATATATATATATATATATATACACGAATACCACACATCATACTCACTCACACCCTAATGAGCCAAATGATAACACACACCCACAGCAATACACACGCTTACACATATCATACTCTCTCACTCCCTAAGAACCAAGTAACACACACACAAACACTAAACAGAGACACTTCCCCTCTCCAGGACCAATAAAACTGTCAAACTGACCAGAGAATTCAGAGCAGCATGTATATCCAGCTCTTATCTCAAATAACAACTTAAAAGAGACTGTTTGACCAACACAAGATATGTTAAAAGATTCATGTTAAAAAAGATAAAAAAATAAAACTACAGACAAAAGACAAAAGTTCATTTTCTCCATCAAGATATTAATTTCTGTAGTTTAGTGCTACCAGCAAGCAGAAATATTTCTTCTCCCGATGATGGCCATTTTGGACGAAACTAGTCGAGGAATCTAAATGAAATAATAATAAAAAAACGAAAGAATATTAATCTACAACCCAGTGTGTCTGAAGATTTTAATTTTTTTTTTTTTTATTGTTCAATATATATATATATATATATATATATATATATATATATATATATATATATATATATATGGTAAATATGCTATAACCCAAAATCATCCTATTAACACAGTATAGAATTTGAAATATTCAATGCTAAAACGGACTCACAAAGCTCGCTCAGTATTTATTTTCATTAAACATAGCAAATTTTTTCTTACAATATAATTTTAGAGAAAATGGAAACAAAAAGGACACTTATACATATCGTCAGGAAGAGGCATTTGAAATGTACAAAGCTCATAATGAGGAAAGAGAGCTTGGTAAATTTGATGCACAAAGGACTGATTGAAGGCATTTTAGGAACATTGAAAAACTCATTAAAAGCTTTTTTCTTTTTTATGAAACATGTGTCCTTCAGGGACGTAGGCGATCATGGCTATTTAAATATTGCAGTTATGTTCAACTTCCTTCAGTGTGTTTTTTATAGTTCGAAAAACACATTTGTCTACGAAATTTTAAACCCACCAGGTATGTCACGCGTTGCTTTCCTTGTCTCTGTTTTCTTCTATTCGGCTCGTGAGTGTCATATTCTCCAGACTCTCTTTCCTTATTATGTGTCCTAGTTTAATCAGCTTTTCCTGATGTTAGGTATTAATGTGTTTATTTTCCTTGTTTAACGTTTTTTTTGACCTAGACTAATGACTATAAATATATTTAAGACATATATATATATATATATATATATATATATATATATATATATATATATATATATTTTATATATATATATATATATATATATATATATATAAATGAAATCATTTATAGTCCGACAATATTTTTATTAAAAACATTTTAATGTTTAACGTTCTTTTTATAGATACGAAATATTTTTTAATAAATGCTCTGTTTATAATAAACAGTATTAAATAACATTTACTGGCCTGAAAATTGTCCGAGAAATTTTCATAAAAAAATATTTTTATTTTATATAAAGTCAAGGCACGTCAAAGAAATGACGGTTCCGTATAGGATGCAGGTTCTACGAAAATATGGCGATTAAACACAAGAAAAATCAAATGAATGGAACGGACGTCTGACGGGGAAGATTAACCCTTTTAGCATTGTGTACCTGAGCAAAAATTCACAAATAATTGGTATGTAATATTTCACGGTAGATATAAAAACAGTTACAAGTGTTTAACCATCGTTAAACCGGTAGCTGGGCATTAAAACATTTTTCTCTACCACCGGTAAAGCGGTGTTCAGGGCTTAAAGGGTAAAGCGCGCATGGCTGAAGAAAATAGTATTTATATTTAAAATCATAAAGATATTGAAATAAAGACAGCGCAAACTACATCATCTCCCCCGACTCCAAAAATATAATTATTAAATCAAATATAAAAATAATAAATATAATTTTAATGCCAACTTATATAAGAGAGTGGGTTGAAAAGTTTATTAACTATGAAGGTGTGACGCTAGATTTGTGATATCTTCCATGCATTAATTTCAACTCTTATTAATAACTCAATTGGTTTTCTCCAGGTAAAATGACATGTGCATGTTTAAAGAAGATTTCAAAAGTGACTAACAGAGACTTCTCGTGAAAATTTGGCTTCTTGGTATTACGAAATGTCTGCAGAATTTATTTATTTTTTTTTTTTTAGTTCCAAAACGTATCCATGCTAACATCATACTTATTTTAAAATATATATAAAATTGTGTGTGTGTGTGTGTGTCTGTAAAAAAAAATATATTGATCGGATTTAATTGCATTTTTAACTTTTTCAATAAAAATTTTACAAATATTTAAAATTACGTTTATTTTGGTTCTGACAGCGCCCAAATTGGAAAAACATAATTGTTTTTTGCAAAAATCAATTTGAAAACACGATTAAGATAACATTCATTTATAATTCAAAGTATTTCATATCGAGTTATACTTATGTTTTTCAAATGTTTTATTGTGCGTCTGTTTTCGTTTATATATGTGGTCGGATTTCCTATATTTTTTCAAATTTGTGTTCAACAAAATAATTAAAGAATTGGCAGGTAGTGTTTCTTATTGTTTGCAAACTTTTTTTTTTATTTTTCATTCAAAATGCTTTAAAAATTCTATTTACAAGACAATTGTTTATAATAAAATTATTAAAAATCGGTAGACTTAACGATTGAAAACAATGTTTTTTTTTAATTTGCCTTTGACCAATTCAAAAAAAAAAATTTTAAAAAATTTAATTGAAAACATTTAGAATGTCCGTCAAAAATTAAACAATAATGTTTGTCAATTTTATTTTCAGTCTTTATGATGGTCGATACTTGATCTATTTATAATTTACATCCCAATATACGCCGGGCTCTACTGCTAGTTGTTGATACATAGGATAAGAGAATCGAGATTTATCATACAGTGAAACGTGATTTGATTTTCGAAAGGAAGGAAATATCTTAAAGAAGACCTGATATTTGGACGTCCTTCGAACATAAAAAAAAACACACATTTTTGAATAAAAAAAATGTTTTATAAACAAAAAGATCATTGAAAAAAATTTTAATAGTCAATAGTATTAAAGGATTGAAATAGATAAGTGAGAACGAAATGAAAAATGTAAAAATTGGTTACCACGTTACCGACATAGAAAAAACGCGCACGAAGCTGATCACATCACGGGAATATTAGTCATCAACAATGTTTAAATTCAAATGAGAAATTTCCTTTTCAATGCCATTTTTATTTGATTGATTTCAATCAAAAAAAGCGGCAAATGGACAATCCATGCAGAAATATTTTATTTAAAATCCAAATAAGGCCCATGTATATTTCATTTTCAGAGAATGGGTATGTCTTCAGCTTTTGGCATGCAAAACATTGTATTTTTAATTAAAAAATCAATTTAAATATTTGGATAGTATAGAATGAATGAGGTTAAAAAAGGAAAAAAAATTAAGACAGTGAACAATATAAAAATGTTTTATAAAGCAGTGAATATTTGATATAAAAGTATATTACAGCATAGTTCGCCCAAATTCTGGTTCTTTCTTCGTCTGACAATATGAAAATAGAATTATTTATTATAAATAAAAATCTAAAATTGAATTTTATTTGTAGAATGTTTGAAAATATAAATAAATTGGTTAACCTTTATTGGTAGACTATAAATTAAATAAAGGTTTTTTCCATTTTATTTATAGTTGTATATATATATATATATATATATATATATATATATATATATATATACACAAAAAACTTTGCAACATTGTGTTTATTGAAATTATTTTCAAAAGAAAAATTATTATTCAATAGAAAAATTATAAATTTCTGAAATATTTAAGTTAAGGAAATCTTTTTCAAGAAAGGAACATGCCCAGGAAATCTGACGGTAACAATATTTTTGTTTCATTAGGAAAATAGAATTAAATTCAAGTCCTTTTTTTTAATGGCGATGATCATAACTTTTTTTTTGAAAGTAAATCACCTAACTATACTATATTATCTGAATCATAAATAACCCAAAAAAAAAAATATTCGAAATGATTGCGAATTATTTTTTCAGTGATTAAACTGTCATATCTGCAAAAAATAATAAAAAGCTAATTGAAGCAATTATTAGCATTTGCCCCTCCCATGATATTTTTTCCTATTCTTCTTTTAACCCACGAAATAATTTTCCCCATTTCTAAGAGAAGTCGCTATTAGTTGACGTCATATTTGAACAATCAGATATCTGTTTACATGGAAAGAAACAATGCTGCTCTTAATAAGAAGAGTTTTAAATTAACGCATCAAAATTTAACAGCTCTAGTTATTTTTTAAATATTTCGATATATTTATCATGTATCCCAGGTGAATGGAATTTTCGAAACGAAACCACGTGTCATGGCTCTTGCGGATGTCACAGTTATTTCTCTTTTTAAATATTTAAACTTAAGGCCTGGTAAAAACTTCCACAATATTTTTTATTTATTTCTGGATGTAACCAACGTTTTAATTTTAAAAAAATTCAGGTGTCAACCCTTATATAGACAGCTGAATGAAAATTTATTGAAGATTTATAAATATATATAGAAAAAATCATAAAATAGTGATAAATTATTTATTCTAAAATATTTGATAAAATTTTTTTTTTATATATCTATATATTAATATATAAATATATATATATATTATATATATATATATATATATATATATATATATATATATAAGATATATATATATATATATATAAATATATATATTTATATATATGTATATTATATATATATATATATATATATATATATATATATATATATATATATATTTATATATAAATATATATTATAAATATATATATTTAAATATATATGTATATATATATATATTTATATATATATATATTTATTTCCAAATATTGTAATTTTATTTTGATTTAAAGAATTTAATAATATTATTTTAGATATTTTGTTCAAAATAGTCATACTGATAAGAACAGAGTTTGTTTCTTAAAAATTTTATTTTTGTATAAATTTTATAATTTATTTATATTTATATAATTTTTATAAAAATTGATTATAACTTAAAGATTATTGAGCAGATTTAAGAATAGTAATTGTTGGTTATTGCTGAAATTTATATCATATAAAATATATATATATATATTATAAATAAATATATATATATATAGATATATATATAGATATATATATATATATATATATATATATTTATATATTAAATATATATATATATATATATATATATATATAAATATATATATATATTTATATATATATATATATATATATATATATATATATATATATATTATTATGTTTAAAATATATTATCATATTTTACGGTTTTAATTTCCAATTGTTTTTTAATATAAAATGGCTTTAATTTGATTTATTTTTTACCAAAAAATTATCGACATTCACTATGTAAATTTATTTAATACTTGATATTATAAACAGAAATTTTATTAAAATATTTATATAAATATAAAGAATTTAAATATAAAATATATTTAAATGAATTGAAATTTTGTTTTATTTCATAATGTATGAATTCATATATATTGAAATATTTTTATTATTAAAATATTAAAATCTTCAATAAACACACTGGGTTTTAGAGATTAATATTCTTTCGTTTTTATCATTATTATTTCGTTAGATTTATCGACTAGTTTCGACCAACATGGCCATCATCTCATCTCTCTCTCTCTAATGGTATATATATATATATATATATATATATATATATATATATATATATTATATATAAATATTATTGTAAATATTATGATATTTTAGGAAATTCATTCATTCGTTTCAACAAAATATATTTTATGACACACTAGCTTTTCTAAGAGAATATTTGAAGAAATTAATATCAAAATATGATACTGAATAACGGAGAGAGAATTTTTATTTAAATTTTAAATATTCCTTTAAAAAAAAACTTACTAATATATGCTTATATACTAATGTATAAACATGTTTCTTGTATAATTCAACCAGTGCATTAGGCATGATTTTTTTTAATTAAATGCTTCACCATGGAAGTCTTATCCAAAACAGACAAATGAAAATTTTTAAATGATCAGCTTTCATTTATCTGTTTTGGATAAGACTTGTTTTTATGTCCATCATTTTCGTCGTGTTATAATCTCGAAGAACTAAAAGATAACATACACTTCACACACACTTCCAATTCCGAGCAACCAATAAAACTGTCAAAATAACTAAGGAGATATTCTTAGTCAGGAATCTCCCATCCCCTTTCTTTAAAATAACATAAAACTGGCCTTCTGACCAACAAAAGGGCTAACCAAAATTAACGACAACAAGAGTCATTCACTCCTGTAGTTCACTGCTACTAACAAGCAGGGATTTTTTTCTACTGATGATGGCCATGCTGCCCGAAACTAGTCAAGGAACTTAATTGAAATAATAAAACAAAAATATAATATACAAACAAGTGTGTCTGAAAATTATAATCTTTTAATATTTTTATTATTTAAAAATTTATATATGTGTTTGTTTGTGTGGATATATATATATATATTGTCATCCACAGATAGACTGTTTCATAATGTTTACAGCTCATCAGTTGAATGGTTAACATCCGTTTGCCTTTAGCTAGGATCGAAACCCGACTGAATTGGTGACAGTCGGAGCTTCTAACCACTTCTTCCGTCGGCGAACGGTAGTTGTGGAGGTAGATTTTATATATTATTTTTCTTTTTTTACATGCCCAGTGACTGAAGTGACAATTCCTCTTTACGCGAAGAGTCTCGCTATATTAGCTTATAATAGTCACTGTTTACAAACCCACACCATCACCCCAGAGTGCTCAACTGAAATCAAATTCAGGAGTATATATATATATATATATATATATATATATATATATATATATATATATAAGAAAAATACAGAAAAAAACAAACAAAAATTTTAACATGCAATTATGCTGTATTAATGTTAATATAAAGTCGACGTCGGACGTTTCAGTCTATTTAAGACCATCTTCATGGACATTTTCATTTAAACATAATTAACATTAGAATTCTAAAAACGTGATCATTTTAAAAGGAAGATGTTTACACACACACACATATATATATATTTAAACGGAACGCTGATCTTATATAAAAATTTAGTTATCTGTTTGGATTAGTTTGTGCACTTATGTCCATCGTCTTTTGTGTTAAATTTTATATGTTCTAATTTTAATTATGTTTAAATGAAAATGTCCATGAAGATGGTCTTAAATAGACCGAAACGTCCGACGTCGACTTTATATTAACATTTATACAGCATAATTGCATATTAAAATTTTTTTTTTTTTTTTCTGTATTTTTCTTCATACTGTCGGATCTATATCCATATATTTATATATATATATATATATATATATATATATATATATATATATATATATATGTGTGTGTGTTTAATGTGTGTGTGTGTGTCTGTGTGTGTGATATATATATATATATATATATATATATATATATATATATATATATATATATATATAAGAAATCTATATGAGGATTTCCTTTTTTTGGTTTCTGGTTCAATATCCTTATAGAACGTCTGGTATTTCTGGAGATTGAAATAGTAAATGAAATTATTCGCTTTCATTTTTAATTCCCTGCATCGTCAGCAGAAAGATGGCGGTATCGTTTATCTGTTAATTGAATTCAAGTCCTTGTCATGATAATTTTATATATTTTTCACTGTCACCATAACTACGGTAACAGAATCAAAAATAAATAAACAAATAAAAGTAAAAGCTCATGGTGAAAAATATTTAAAGATTGAATAATACAACCTTAAATGAAAAATTTAAAAATACTTGTTCACTGTCAAAGAATTTACGAAAATGATGAGTCCAATTAAGAAAAAAAAAATTTTTTCAAAGAACATTTTCCATAATAGATATATATATATATATATATATAATATAGCCATCCACAGACAGACAGACTGTTTTGCTGTATCATCTTCAGTTGGTAAGACGTCCGATTGTTTAAAATTCCCGACCGATTTAAAATAAGTCAGAGATCCTATTCCTGATTTTTTTCGCACGGCGGAGGTAGTTTAAAATTTTAAAAATCAAAAAATGAAACAGCTAATTCAGTTATAAAGATTTGTTTTGAAAATTATTCATATATATAATTTTGTTTATATATATATATATATATATATGTCATGATGTTGCTGAAAATAAAGAATTATTATAATATTATTATATATATATATATTATATATATAATTTATATTTTCAATGAGGTTTTCAGATTCATTAAACCGCAAAATCTACATAAGTTCTTTGTTTAAAACTTGACAACAAATTCAGTCCTTTCGCATGTCCTCTTTTCAGCAAAATCTAAAAAAAAATTGAAATATATAGGTTGTTCTTCAGTACATCACATTTGAGTACTTTGTCTCGCTCCCTCTTTCATCATTGGTCATAACACTTTATCAAATTAAATCTTTACAAAATACAAAATTGAACTGTCACTGAAATATAAAAGATAACTGAATATTTTTTGTTTCGACGAAGGAATTAAGTTCAAATCATTATATATGTATCTTTTATAATGTTTGAAATTTTTGTTTGAAAAAAAATTTTGTTTAGATAGATGTGAAAGTTTTTGAAATCTGAGAAATTTCCAAAAATTTTCTTCAAACAAGGGGTTGAAAATTTGAATGATTGTAAATTTAATTTACGTTACATTCATTTATCTCTCTATTGTCCCAAGGTCCCCGAGAAAAGTTCCAAAACTTGACAATCTTTCAGGACGTAGTTGCATTTCCCATACAACATCGTCCATTCCGAAAAAAGTCTCGAAAGAATATAAGACTTTCAGCTTATAAACGAAGATTTCCAAACTTATTATTAACCTGTAAACAAAAAAACATAATAAGGCATTTTAATTTTTATTTTAGTTTTGGATTTACCAGGAACGAAGTTCCGGGCAATCAGCTCTGACATTACCGATTTTTAAAAATATATTGCGTTTAGGTAAGGGTTTAAACTTGGGGCTTACAGTCCCAGGTGTTCCCAATCGGTCCCCATCTAAGTACTGATCAAATAAAGTCCTACAACCTTAACAGTCGGTATAAGATCGTAATAAGAACCGGTGTTTCAGCGTGATTTGAACTTTTCCTTTCAACGTGATTTGACCCAAGGCGGACATGTCTGACACACACGCCGGCTAACAAGGGCTCTGGTGAAAATCCAAGGAGCGTCTGCATCGGTAAAAACGGCTTCTGGTCGTTCCTGTCTCTGCGTCTGTGGGAACCCCGCGCCAAGCAAGAACGTTATCCGAGTAGGCCTGGGTACCCTACTTCTGTAATTTATCCCAAGAATCTTCTTCTCATAACAGGAAGAAGCCGGCTCAATCCGCCCAGGGTGAATGCCGCATCAGTACAGTACAGTATATTATAACATACTATACCTAAAGCGAAAAAAATTAAACGATCTAAATAAAAAATTTTTTAGCTTGCATGTGAAATTGTATAAAAAAACTAAATGAAAGCAAGTTATGTCTGTCGTATTTAATGATATTTTTTTATGAAAGTAATTTCTGCCTAAATTTAACACATTTGAAACACACATATGTATATATATATATATATATATATAAATGTGTATATATATATAATGACATGGACTATGTGGAAACAATTATTTTATTATGTTTATTGTTTACACATACAAATATTTAAATGAACATTGTTAATCCAGACGCTACCTGTATAGCTAAATGGTATATCACGTCAGGCTGTATTACGTTTCCATATATTATGTAGGTTCGATTCCTGTCGGAGGTCGCATATTTTCTATGAAATGTCTTGGACATGTTGTTAATAAATGTTTATTATAAGCCCCGAATTGCTTAAATATTTATATAAAAAATCGTATAAACAATATATATATATATATATATATATATATATATATATATATATATATAGAGAGAGAGATATTTTTAGAGATATTTAGAGATAAAAGATAGATATTGAGATTCAAAAAGAAAGGATTTTAATTGGAAAATTAAAGATCTCTTCTAGTTTCATTATGCATATTTTATATGTATTTGTAGTGTCTCTGAGTTCTTTCTCATGATGAGACAATATGTGTTACAGCGTTGGTCATTACACTTTATCAAATTAAATCTTCATTAAAGTTCAGTTTATGAGGGTATGTAGTATAGGTAAATTTTTGACCAGGAAGTTGAAAACCGTAGAATTCTAAGTATTAAGTCATTTTATCACTGAATATGGCTGAATTAAATACAAAAATATTATTCTCACAAATTGAAGGAAACGATCTTCAATCTGCATTTTTTTAAAACGTTTTGTTTGACATTGAAATAGAAAAAAAATTTTTTAAAATAATATATATATATATATATATATATATATATATATATATGAAAATGTTTCAACAGTTAAAAATAGAAAAGAGAAATATTTATAAAAATAAATGATAATAGGAAAATTGAAGTTATTGCTAACGCGTTTTCTCCAATGTGGAAATTTTTTAGTAAAAAACGAAATTGAATTTATTTAAATGTAATAATAATAACAAAGAACAGAATGTTCTTAGCAACTGAGGAAATACTTTTAACGATATTTTCATATTTTTAAATGAAAATAAATCTGTTAATGTCACATGTTTAGAATATTGTCATTATAACTGTTTTTTTATATTAAACCATTTTTTTTTCGATTTTACGGTAATGTTGTGTACGTTTGTTTGGGAGAGCAGAAATGTTGTTATAAAGGTGAAATATTTTAAATGCCTGACATGCGTATAGTAATATTTCGGTAATATTCTAATTACCCTCTAGAATTTTCCTTCAGGGTGAGTTATTTTATTTTTTATGAATGTAGCATTTTTAAAAACAAAATTATTGTTGACTTTATTTTTATGTATGCCTAGTGCATTAGCTAAGTTGTTTTTTAGGTCTCTTTTGTGCTCATGAATGCATTTTTAAAAATTTCTACTTGTTTCTACAATATATATATATATATATATATATAAAAAATATATAGAATAGATAGATAGATATCCACAGTTTCGCTTTATCATATCTCATAAATTATATCGACCTGAATTTTATAATGCCAGGATTGAAACCCAACTGATTTCGCATCACTCGGAGATTCAGTTTTCAGCTCCAATTTTTCACAGTGGAAAAATATTTTAAGTATTTATTTTTTAATAAACACACCAGTGACTCAGAGTGCTCAATTCATAGAAGAGACTTGCGTTAGCAAATTGCTTCAGGTTTAGAAATTCGCGCAATCCCAGAATAAAGTGCTGAAAAATTTATTTTTTTTTCAAGGAGGGATATATATATATATATATATATATATATATATATATATATATATATATATATATATTTGTGTGTGTGTGTGTGTGTGTATATATATATAAATGAAATAAATAATTTAATGAAATGAAAAGAGCTATAATTTAAAAATAAATCTATTAATGCCCTCGTGTCAGGACGGGCGAATTAAAAGAAAATAAAGAAATATTAGGAAAGAAAAGCGATAATAAAATATGTTAAATGGCGGGAAAGAAATGAGAAAGTTCGCCGGGCGAGGCATCCATTTCCTATGACGTCTTTCATTGTGAATAGGAAGAAATGAAAAAAGAGAAAACGTGACGATAAGAGAACGTAGAAAGCAAATATAATAGGAAGCGGAGAGAAAATGTTTACAAGAATAAATAATCTGCTGAATTTACCAAACAATGTCGAAGTGGCGAGTATGAATGCCAAAGTCAGATTGGTGCAAATTTCCCAACGTATGGTGTTCTTTCCAATAAACAGTAAAATAGCTGTCGATATTTCTGAGATGAGGTATCATGTACACTATTTACATTAATCGGACTATTGTCCTCATCTTTATCACCAGATTTATTACAAAGTTTCAGTCGTTGTGCACTCCGGCCTTCTTCAATTGGTTGTATGTCGAACTGAACCCTTTATTTCGCTCACTGGGTTAGACTGTTCTAGTTCAACGTGCCATGTTTAATGTACGTTAGTTGTCAGTTATCTCCTGTTAATTCCCATCTCCAAGTTCTCCACTGCCTTAATAAAGGCGTTAGATCCAGTGACAGGACCCAAAGAGTGTCAGTTCAATACCCGGTTAAGGCAGTGGAGAACTTGGAGAGGTGAATTATCAGGTGATAAGTTTACAACTGACATCCATTAAACATGGCACGCAGAATATGGCGACAAAGATGACGACAATAGTCCGAATAATGTAAATAGTATACTGTAAAACAAATTGTTTGAATGCTGAAATTAATATCATAACGGAATTTCGGCTCTATCTTTCTTCAACTATTGTTATTTAATTTATTTCTTTTTAATCTAGCGGAAACTGACATAGCCAATCAAAACTGATGCAAATACCACATTTGCGGAAAGTATAACAGCATTTACGCAACTATGGCCAAGAAATTGGCGACACATATACGGGAATCGCTCGAGTAGTTTCGGCGAATGTGGACATTAAAAGATATGCACTATTCGAAAACTTATTAATCAAATATAATAGCTTATAGAAAATGATGTAATTTGTACCCTAATATTTAGTCTCATTCACAATTCATTTCTAATTCGCTTACTTTTTAATTTAAATGTAGGTACATGCAGGAAGATACAATAAAAATGCTATGAATTAATATATATCAATTTGTTTTTTTTATTTAAAGCGGTTTGTCGCATGGTATTCTTCTATTTTTAATATAAATGTTCGTACTGAAAAATGTCCCGTTCTTTTTTTCCAAAAATATTACAATCACAATTTTATCACAGTAAATGCATACAACATTTATAATTCGATACATTTTAATAAATGTAAATTTCTTTATCTAATTAAATCGGCCATTTAAAAAAAAATTAAAAATTTCCTTTTAAGACCTTCAACATAAAACCTGGAAAAATAATAAAAACATTCAAAAAATTAATAGGGATAAACATTCAAATATATATTTTTATTATCGGCTTATCTCTATAGCCGTTCATTTTTTTTTAAGCTACTGTAATTACTAAGACAACTTAATACTCGACAAACAAAATAATTATCCATTTTTCCCTTTTTAAATTTTAGAAATTTTTAATTAATCGGTAACCACAAAAAATCAATTTTCAATTGCTACAGGTAAACTGAAAACGTTTTGCCTCACTGAACAAGTATTATAAATGCACTAATCGAACTTTGGAATATAAAAATTTTAGCGTTGTAATCGAAATCACATTAATCAAATGCGCATTAATCGAGTAATTACAGTCTCTACGTATTTTTCAATCGCTCTCCACCCTGCAAGGCAGTAAAGCCACTAACACACAAGGGGTTACATGGAGTGGAATTATAAGGAACAGAATGATCAGGAATAGAAAAAAAAACTAACCAGGAGGACAGTAGATATCGATTAACTTTGCATATAAAAATTTGTAAGATTAAAGTTGGTTGGAAAATATGGAGCCAAAAGGGAGTTACACAGACGAGAATTGTAAGAAAATAAACTGTTAGCATAGAATTTACAGTTACATCTAGCCATTTCAACTGTAAATTCCTGAGATCTTGACGACAGTCTAGTCCTGTCCTTAAATTCAAAAAACTAGATATCAAATGGAAAAGCGATATTTCTTCTGATATTGGCAGAAACATGGCCAAAAAATGGGGAATGGGGAAAAGGATGTTCATCTAATGTCTTAACATTAAACTTAACTATTGAAACACTGACTGTCTTAAATATAAAACAATATTCCTTGTGACAAAATATTACATTCTTACTTACCTTTCTTAATACAATGTCCACCATAATACCGCAATGTTCTGTGAAAAGTTCTAACTATCTATTTTTAAATGTACAATTCATTGTCTGAGGGTAGGGAGTCGAATAAAATAACAATTTAAAAATCTAAACCGAAATGAATATTTACAAAAATGAATAAAAAATTATATACAAGTAATTAAGCAAAATAGTGTTAGTAATAGCTAATGGTGGATGTAGTAAGAAAGGTAAGTAAGAGTGTGTTGTTTTAGCGTAAGGAATATTATATGTTTGGGTCAGTGTTTGTAGCTAGTTAAGCATAATGTTGAGACAGATGTAGACCATTCCTTTCCCCATTCCTTTTTTTGGCCTTGTGAGACATTTTTTATAATCATGGAAATAAATATCACTTTCCGTTATGGTACCTTGAATTTAAACGCAGTATTAGATAGTCGGCGTTGTCTCGTCATTTTTACATTTCTAAATAGAATTGTTTACTTATTGAAGGCCAAGGTACAGGGAGAAACGACTGGTGACTGGCCACTAGTATCGAATATGCCTGCCTACTAGGGTGGCTAGCAAATCCCTGTTGCAGGCAATGCTCAGGCATATTTGTATGCTTAGCTGACAATAGGCGTGATCAACAGTTTGAATAAGATCAGTACGATCAAACTCGATGACTAACACAGCCATTCCAAATAGTTCCGTCTGAGGGCTTGCGTTTATCCACGGTATGATATTCAGGCACTATCCAAAGATGCCACACACTGCGATCGCTTTGCGATGCTGATAACATCAAGAGCTCACTTTCATGATAAATCGGCCGTGGTAAGATTCTAAACCGTGCCAGGTGATTGGAGAGCGAATGTCCCATGTGCTCAGTGGGAAACGACTAGTGACATACTGAATTAGCTTTTGTATATGGATAGCAGAAACAGGGATGGGAGGGTTGATGAGGGGGCAACTAACACCTTGAACTACGAACGATAATATGTTTTGGAGGCCTGATCAAGACTTATAAAAGAATAGAAATTTACACGATTATATGCATTATCATCGTCCGTTTTAAACACCTCTATACTTTTTTGAATAAGAGTAGATATTTATAAGTTGTTTCCTGTTTAGGATTGGGTTTCCGGTCCTTTCTAAAGCCTGTTCCAAATCTATACTTCTGAAGTCTCCGCCTAAGCACTGAAATTGTATTTTCTGTTTATTTATTAATTTTAGTCAGTTGGAGTACATAGGACCAACTCTTGGGTCTTTTGTACAGGAGTAGATTTTTATCTTCCGTTTCCTGTTTAAGGTTAGGTTTCCGGTTGCTTCTAAAGTAGATGTTTATAACATGTTTCTTGTTTAGGATTGGATGTTTTGAATGGCCGTGGTTAAGGCTTGTAAAAGAAGAGAAATTTACACGATCATATGCATTATCATCGTCCGTTTTAAACACCTCTCTTCTGTTTCGAATAAGAGTAGATATTTATAACTTATTTCCTGTTTGGGATTGTTTTTCCGGTTCCTTCTAAATCCTGTTTCAAATCTATACTTCTGACGTCTCCAGCAAAGCTCTAAAATTGTATTTTCTATTCATTTATTTATTTTACTCAGTAGGAGTAGATAGGACCGCCTCCTGGGTCTTTTGTACAGGAGTAGAGTTTTATCTTCCGTTTCCTGTTTAGAGTTAAGTTTCCGGTTGCTTCTAAAGTCTGCTTCAAATCTATACATCTAACGTCTCCGCATCAACTGTGAAATTTTTTTTATTATTTAAGTTTTTAATTTTTTCTCCTAAACAGAAAGAGATATGTCCCTCTATCGGTAGATAGTTCAAAATGAAATCCGGTCTCAAATGAATGACAAACGCAGGAATGAAATATAGCAAATAAATGTATTGACGTAATAATACAATTGGTAATACGGTTAGTAGATCCAGAAATGCGGTTAGTAGCAATAATAATATATAATACAGTCTGGGAAATTCAGTATCGAAGTATGACTTCCTTCTGAGTCTACGTGCTTAGCAACTGTGACTCCTACAAAGCGGTTACCTCACACTCTTACTCTCTCACTGTATCACTGTAGCACTGTATCAGTTTATCTCTGTCTAACCCCGGGTATTCACCGGCAGCAGTACAAATACACACTGGGCGAGTCCACTTGTATGAAAAAAGGGTGGACCCCTTAACAGTTTAAAATCTTTTTTAAATTTCCCCCCGTATAAAAGAAAAATCTTCTGTATTACATTTTTGCCTAAATGAAGAAAAAGAGAGATTTAATCACCTCCACGAGAGGTGGAATTCGGCACGAGGCCTGTTTTTTAAAAGAAGAGCAGATTTCTGATTAGAGGTCAACCGGTATTTATAGTTTATTCCAGACCCATGGTGAAGAATTTGGTTAAAATTAAGGAGAAGGTTACTTCATTAAATGATATGACTTTTTTCCTTCTAAAGCCTACTTCAATTCTATAATTTTAAATAAAAAAAATTAAACACTGAAAAATTATGTGTTATTTAATTTAATTTATTTTTTATTCTCCTCGACAGAATTAGATAGGTTTGCCTATCGTCCGGTTCAGACACAAAATTTCATTGCAAAAAGAAGAGTAGAGTTTTAAATGCTTTGAAAGGCAATCGTTGGATTTTTGGTTTCTTGAAAAAAAAAAAATATTTAATCTTTATACTTTTAACATTTCCGACTAAACGTTTAAATTTTATTTAATATTTATTTATTTAATTTTACTATTTTGAGTGAATAAAATCCAAATGGTCTGGTTCACACAATTTTCTTTCTTTACAAAAAAAATGAACAGTTATTTTTTATTCCTAGTTTTGTGTTTGTCATTGAATATTCCAAATTGTTGTAAATTTTGCCATCAAATCTATATTTTTAACATTTCCGACTAAACTTTTACAATGTAGTTTTTTTATTAATTTATTTATTTTACTATAGGAGGGTTTTTTTTTCGCCTTTCATTCTTTTCATCTCCCGCTCTCTTTCAAGTTTTGAATTTTAGTTTGTGTACATCTTGCATGTGGTGAATTGATTAAAAGAATACAATAACGCGTAATTGACTTACATTATAAGCTATTCAAAAAATTCCATTAGTTTTATGCTATAAGATTTTCATTTGATTGATGCTTCAAAGGTCGATAATTAATTTGAACTTCGTATAGAAAATGTCTTTGTTCTTCCAACTGATGTAACACGCACAACAGACGAAACCATTCTCAACGAACCGTGTAATGCAGATGATTCCATGTTTGTTTTTGTGTAACAGCATGCTTGATGTTTTCTACCATGCTGAGACGATATTCATATAAATATATTTCAATTTAAAAACCATTTTTAAAATCAAAAATGAAGTATTTACGATTTAATTTCTAAGTTTCGTGGATTTCTTTCTTATTGATTTTTATTTTACTCTTTTGTCAAAATTGTCTAAGGCGAATAGCTTTCTGGTAAAAAAAATCATTTTCCAGCATTTATCTATTGAGAGGAAACATTAGTTGCATTTATTTATTTTTTAATATGGAGAATAAATAATCAGTAGAAAAAAAAAACTTATAATTCTATTTAAGGGTTGCTTTGAAATATTTCTTTTTTTTTTTATTCTTCTTCGATCATATTTCATATTTTTTGCTTTCAAATAAAAAAAGCTTATTTTTCTTTCCTCTCCTTCTGCTTTCCTGTTTTTTAACTTTCTAATTCTTTTTTCTTCCATATTCTTCATTTTTCCACAGACTCCTTCCATCTTAGTGACAAAATTTCTTTTTTTATGTCTATATTTTTAAAATAAAGTATATTTTTTTTTAAACTTCATCCTGCTCCTATGAGGATATCCTTTCTTTTATTCATGTTCAATGAAACTCCTTTAAACTCAAATATCTTCAGGTCTTCCTTTATGAATTTATTCTTTAATACTATTTTTCCTTTTTCTATTCCTCCTCCAATCTAAAGTTTTATTGGACGTATGAAAAAGAATGTTTATAAAATTCACGGGGAAAAATTTGGTTCCATTACTTTCTTCCATGGATGGTTTAATACGAGATTTTCTAATATGGTGTGGCGGAGACAAACTATTGCGAACGTTGTCCGAATCGATTCATGGAAACCCAAAGGTTCAGCGCAAATTGAATGTAACGAACCTTTTCAAAATTCGACCTCGGCTTCATCCGACTGATACTTCACTTTTGTTGTTCTTCGGAGATTCAATTTTTTGTTAACAATTAACAAACTGAGATATTTGGATATTCTTATTATTCCAATTTAAAAATTCTTTTCCCATCGTTATTATTGCAAATACCTAATTTATTCTATATTATCCATGGTGAATGTTCATATTACTTTTCTTAATTCCATCAAATCTAACCCTGACAGTTAATAAATGATTATTTATAAACTTTTTTTCAGAAAAATGAAATCACAAATTTATTTGAACGTAATTTTTTTTAAAATTATCAGTTTTCCTCCAAAATGGAAATTTTGTTTAACGATTGATATTTCACGGCACATCATATATAATTATTACATCGCCTGGTATTCATAAATTTAGAACTTTTTGGCTTTTTATTACAAAAAACTTTATTCTTGAAATCTTGTCCGATGATTTCATCATGATATGGCAGTATCTTAAATTTAAACATATTGATATTTACCAAATATTGGCAGTTCGAGAAATCTTATTAAACTATTTGAATTCAGAGATAAAGATTTTTCATTGAGTTTTGATTAATGCTTCTTTATTTTAATGCTGTCTTTTGTCACAGATTTCAAGTTCTACTTTACTCTACGAATTTATAATAATAATAATCTTCAATTTGACGTCTTCCAAGACAGTCTTCGGTTTGTCTTATTTTTGCCTCTAATTTAAAACTTTTGGGATTAGCTGAATTCTACGATTTATATTGTTTTAAAAGTCGAAAATCTACATCCAGATATATATCCATCTGACCTATTAATGATTCACTTCAGAAAATAAAAATTTTCAATTATTCCATTTTTCCATCTTGAGTCAATATGTCCTCTAGTGTCAGTTTTTCCACAAATAAAAAAAAAACCCCCTACAAATTAATAACAAATATCTATATATAGGATATACAAATATATTTTGTTTAGTTTAAAGACAAGTATATTCTTAGTTACAAAAGCATTTCTCATTATGTTTAAGAATATAAATATTTCTGTTATTCTACTATCCTTTTGTATGCCATTTTAAAAGAAATATGTTAATATGTTGTAATATATATATGAATATTTTCCAATATAATTTATATATATATATATATAAATTTGTGTATATATTTATTATTATAATATATGTTGTATTTTTTATTTATTTTATCATTTTGTCTATATAAAAATATATGAATATAATTGATAAATGATTTATGTATGACAGGATATATAATTTATACAATAAATCATATTATATATATAAAAATATATATATATAAATATTGTCCCATCTCAAATAAACATTTATTGAGACATTTTGACCAACAGAATGTATCATTTTCATGTATATATTGGTCATATATATATATATATTTGACCATATCTGAAAAAAATGTCCGTTTTGTAAATTTATACTAAGATCTTTATTCATGTTGAATTCCCTTCATTTTGGTCAAGTTATTTTTGTCGCCCATCCTGT
>CAHIKZ030002003.1:70000-72500 GCA_903632075.3 Acanthosepion pharaonis | reverse complement strand
ACATAAAGTGTGTAAAAACTGCCCAGTGATTCTATATGTCCAAGCCTATTTGGCTATTCTATTAGGCGTTATCACATATTTTAAAACTTTAATGTTATCTTTATATATATATATATATATATATATATATATATATATATATATATATATATATATTATATATTGACTATTATAGCTAATATGGCGAGATTCTTCGCATAAAGGAATTGAATCACTGTCGGTCACTGTGTGTTTTTCAAAATAAATACGCTAAAATTAACCTTCATCCCTGCCGTGCGTCGACGGCTTAGTGGTAGAATCTCCGACTGACACCAATTCAGAGGCAGCCGGATGTCTAGCTACACTGATGAGCTGCGAAACAGTCTGTCTGTGGATGACGTTATATATATATATATATATATATATATATATATAGAGAGAGAGAGAGAGAGAGATACTTGATAACATACATTATGAAAGGAACTAAGTCCTAAAATCATTTTAATATATTACCTTATTTTAATAGCTACAACTATTGAATTAAATACTCTGTTTATATTAAAGAGTATTAATAACCTTTACCGTCCTAAATGTGCGAGAAATCTTATAGAAAATATGTCCTCCGACAGGCATCGAACAGGCATCCTATACGGAACCGTCATATAGTCTTTACCATTTAGCTATCTCTCTCTCTCCTCTCTCTCTATATATATATATATATATATATATATATATATATATATATATATATATATATGTGTGTGTGTGTGTGTGTGTGTGTGTGTTGAGATAGAGATTTAGAGGGAGGAGGGGTGATATATATATATATATATATATATATATGAATCGAATCTCTAGATAGATAGATAGATAGATAATGTAACTGAGATATTTTATCATCTGTAAAAAACATTATTACATTCTATTTATTTTATTTTTATATATTCGCTCTAGCTCGAACATGAAAGAGATTATAACGCCAAACAACACAGCCCTGCATCAAGGTTGGAAGGTCCATTGGGAGGCATTCTATGCCAGTATAGGTGGGTACTAGTCGAGCATCTGGTCTTGCTTAATGGCTAGGTTTTCAGAACCGTAAATCGCTCGTTAATCGTTGTTTTCCTTGCAAGCAGTGTTCGCGTGATATTGTTGAAATATCAGGAATAGGTCCATAGTTCTGTGATTCAGTTAGATGCCGTTTCCAGACGTTAACTATAGCTCCGAGCATCCAAGTGTCGTTTCAATCAAGCTTAGACTCTAGGGTTTTAGTTAATTTCTAGGCATTGTTATCATACATTAAAATCACCTCTGCAGTGGCTCGAAAGAATCTCCGCTTGAGGTTGTGTGGTAAATCAGATTTCCAGATTACATACATTATATTCAAGGTGGCCCAGGCTTTAGCCAGGCGAATTTTCACATCATTTTAAGTAGAATTTATTTCAGTTCCTAGGCATGTAATGACACGAGAGATTTTAATTATTCACTTGAGACTGCTTTTACTGAGCCTTGCTGGTTGAAGCCTATTAATTCTGCTTTATATTCATTGACCCAGAATCCAACCGCGTTTGTGACATTTTCTAGATGATGTAAGAATTCTGTGGTATTGATAATGATGTCTTCAGTGAGGTCTAGATCGTCTGCATAGTCAATATCTGTCAACTTTCTTGGAGGATATCAACTTAAGAGTTTTGGCGATAAATTAAAAACTAGATGATAACGTTTGCTGAGAGAAATTCTCAATAGGTAGTTAAGAGTAATAAATACGAGAAACCTTACTACGTGACACACTGAAGGTCTCCTTCTTTGATGTGGAAGAATTTAGTATATCTGTCTGGTGATCTAAACAAAGATTTTGTATTTTTGTATAGCATCATTATGGCAGTTACTGTCTCACGGTGATATCATATTGGCGAATGATTATTATTTTCCCTAAATACAGAATCGAAGGCATTAGGGAAATCTACGAAATGTATGGCGCCTTTAGATTCTATGCCATGACGCCTTCAGTAATCCACCGAACACTCAGGAACGGAGATGTTGAGTCGTATAAAGATGGACATAAGGCTGCATACTTCCTTTCCCAAGGGTTATCTAAATAATAGAGGTATCACACTCATTTCTATACTTACATTTACAATGCTTCTCAACAGAATACAGCTGAAAATAAAGAAGGTACACCGAAACAAATCAAAATGGCTTTCAATAATATACATCAACCATTGGTCAATAAATAAGGTTGTTTTTAGTGAAGACTATGAATTCAATTTCAGAAGAGGGCAAATTTAATGTACAGGGTGATCCGAAAGTCTTGTCACTGCCTAGCAAAATGTAATGAGAACAACAGAACAAGTCGTGACTTCTTGCGTGGCACAGATGCCTTCACCTCAGCACATGCGTTTCTTCGCGTTGAGGGTCGTCCTCTCCTCAGATTGTTTTTAATTAATACCCTGAACAGTTCATATTCCCAACGCATTAACGTCAGCCTCGGGGATCTGGTTTGTCGAGTCAAGCAGTGAAGACA